>JAGFMF010011769.1:8528919-8558483 GCA_019455555.1 Galemys pyrenaicus
CCGCTCTCTGTGGTGAATCCTCTCGCCCCCCGACACCTCTGGTCTGTGCCCCAGTGCTTGTATGCATAAATAAATAAATCTTTAAAAAAAAAAAAAAAGTAGTGGCAATTATGTAGCTCTTGGGGAACAATTATTTTTTTTACTCCTCACAGAAATCCTTTTAGGGACTCCCTAATCTTCTTTTATAGACAAGGAACCTGAGGCTCAGAGAGATCAGAAACTTGTCCTACTTTCTCAGTCTCAGGCTTCTGATTCTATTGTGAGGTCACTTCCACTTCAGCCAGTGATCGGTTCAAATAGATGAGTGAGCACCTGAGGCCCTGAACAAATTGGCAGTGCAAGGTAACTTAACTCCACCCACCCCTGACTACAGGATTCCCATTCCATCTCTCATTTTTATGGACATCCAGGCCTATTCCCTTCCTTTTCAACACTAATCTTATTACTCAGCCCCTACAGCTCTTTCATCTCCAATCTCTTGCATCCTTTATTACATACATCCCCTTTTTATCTTGTATTTTCAAACTTCTCTACCTTGAGATATGTTTAAGCTTCCGCAATCTAAGTAGTACTGTATGCCTAGCAGAATATCCTCCAGAATCATTCTTCTTTCCTTTTATGTTAACCAGATATTTCTGAGCAATTATTTCACAACATTTTATGGCTAGAAAACATCGATAATACAAGGGTGAATAAACCCAAAGAGCAAAGGAGTGCATATAGAAGCCCATCTCTATTACCTGAAGGAGGGAAAGTTTCTGGAGTGGTTGCTGCAGTGCTAGAATTCCCCTCCCAAAGTTCTGTTCTGGCATCTGTGAACTGGTTATCTGGAAGCCATGTTCCATTCAGTGAAACTGTAGTGACTACAGAATAGGAGCTTGATGTTCTTGTGGTTCCATTGTCAGAGTCTGAAGAATTGACAGTAGTTACATAGGTGGGTCTCAGCGTTACATTTGGGCTGAATGTTGGTGTCATGGAAAGAGAAGTTACTGAAGAAGCAGGATTTGAAGTTTTGGCCTCTTTAAGTGACTCAACTGTTGATGCTTTAATTGTTCTTGTAACATCGACTGAAGGTGAAACTACAAATACCAAAAAATAAGGAAACATCATATGAAGTATATATGACAGCTCAAAAGTTATGAGTCACAAAACAGCAAGCCTTAATAAACTGTCAAATTCTTGGAGACCAAACATCAGATTCACAATCTCATGGTTTATATTTAGTATTGGACCTTCCTACCACCTCCAAAGGTCTACAGTCTAATGGCAGAAGAAATTGCATTTTTCACTGTGTTCCTCAGCTCAATATATAGGAGTCTTAAATAATACCAAGATATATGTATTTTTACTTTTTAAGAATAAACACAAAATCTTCATTACTTTACAATAGTATGTGATAATGTAGAACAATGTTAAACATTCAACACAACTCAAGAGATTTCCAGATACTCTTAATTTTACCATTACTTTAACATAAAATTTTAATTATTTTCTTTCTTTTAACTTCAACTCCTCACCTAGGTCTCCAAATATGTATCATTAAATGTGAAGCAAAACTGTACCCTCAACACCAGCCTTACTGAATGATAATTTACCTGTGGTAGCATTGTTGGCACTGACACATTTCAGACCGCTGCAAAGCAGAACAAGAATGAACCAGGAATCCATGCTGACCTGAAAAAGAAAGAACCATGTTAGATAAGACCCTAACTATGCCCACACTACTCACCAAAGGAGTACTGGGCAAAAAGTTCTCGCTCATTATTAAAATGTGCTCATGTGACCAAGTTGGACATGCACATTCCTCCAGACTAAATGATATATAGAGATGTTCACTAAGTGGAAAAGTAGAAACAATCCAAAAATCCCAATAACAAGGAAAACAGGAAAAAATTAAAAATAAATTATGTTATTCACAATGTTATATTCAAAGAATTTAAGAAAATGGAATTAGTCCCTCATTTTTAAGCTTAAAAAGAACAATTCAAAACTGAATATTCCATGATCTCAAATTTATGAATGTATATGAGTAAGACTAGAAGGAAAAATTTTATGTGAAATATTCTGGCACTGAGCTTTATGATTTTTCTTTTGATTTTTACTTTTTAGAAATAAAAGGTATATATATTTTAAAGATTTTATTTATTTATTTCTGCATGTAAAAGCTGGGGTATAAGCCAGAGGTGTGGGTGGTGAGAGGACTCACCAGAGACAGAGCGGGCAGCAGGACAGGCAGATGGACTGAAATACACTGCTAAGGGGAACAGCGGGTGAGGCAGGAGAGGGCTGCTGTGCCATGTCCGTCAGCTCCCAGGCTGGCGAGTGCTACAGTGGCTGCAGATCTCCTGACAGCATGGAGCCATCAAGGAGGCCCAAAGGTATGATATTTTTATAAGTAAAAATGATAGAAGTTAACAAGAAAATAGATTTAACTACAGAGCATGAGTATAAGCAGCAAAACTAAAAGGAGACTGCCCATACCTAAAGTAAAAAGCAAGCAAGGGAAAAGAAGAGAGTGGATGCCAAAATTGGAGAGGATTTACATGTGTAATATAGGGAGTGAGAGACATGTCAGATTTTGAAATCCATGTCACCAATAAAATATAGCCATAGGGGCCTCCCTGGTGGCACAGCAGGTTGAGCACTGCACTGTGAAGCATCTGCTGCACAGCAGCGTGAGTTCGATCCCTGGCCAGGGACAGGACCCACATGGTGCAGCAGAGCTCTCCTGCTGAGCCCGCTGCTCCCCTCAGCAATATATTTCGGTTGATCTGCCTGTTCTGCTCCCTGCTCTGTCTCTGGTGAATCCTCTCAACTCCCACGACTCTGGCCTGTACCCCAGCTCTTGTGTGCATAAATAAATCAATTTTAAATAATAATAAAAAAAGATATAACCATAGATACAAACCAGAAAACCAAAGAGAAGGCCTTAACTCTTCCCAGACGACAGAAACATACTCAGGCGAATTCTGGAGACTTACTGACTAAACTGCAGCCACACCCATCCTGATTTCCCTTCCCCCGCCAGTCTCCAAGTACTCTACTCTAAGCAGCCCAGCGCTGCACATCAGGAAGTAGGGCTGAGGTTTTTCATTCCTCAAATAAACCATTTTTCCTGGAGCCCTCTATACTAGTCCCTGTTCTTGAAGCCTTCTTTGCCTTACTATTTCTGCATTTCCTTGTCACTGAAGATATTGTAATGTGGCTCACAGTTTTCTTTTCATCTCCAAGTCCCAGTATTCTCCTGGAAGACTATCTTCACAGAGGATAATCACCACAATTCACATCTGGGCCAGCCTGAGTTCTTTGCCTCCTCAGACTCAATGACCTGACACCTTTATTCCACTTGGGGCACCATGACAATGGCTGCACTCCATATTTTGCCATCACCAGGAAAAGCTATCATGCTGAATCTTACCTTCCCATTCTTCAACTATACTTCCTACCCCTACAGTTCTCTCTCTGTTCCTGATGAACCACTCTCTTGATTGTCCTCCTGAGAAGATCTGCACTATCTTTATTTCCTTCTTTACAAAACCAAAAGAACTTGGTGCCAGTTCACTCACTCCCTTGCTAATATCCTAACCCCCTTTGCTATACTGTCCTATCACATTATGAAGAAACTTTAAAGTTATGAAGGGATAAACAAAAAGTCTGATCTTGAATGAATTCAACAGTCAGCCCTACACCAACACTGCCAGATGTTACTTAATAAATCAAACAAGCCATAGCTGACAGTACTATTTGCACCTCACTTTCTGCAATCTTTCTGTATTTTGCTTTTCAGTTGTCTCACCAGCAGTGATTATGAAGACCCTCTTTTCTCCAGCCATCTCCTCCCACACCCTTGGCTGTTAGCCTTGCCTTTACATCAGAAAAAAACCAGAAGCAACTGAACTGGGACATCATGTATCATATCTACAAATTTCCTTCTTCTCTGTAATTCCTACTGAGAATCTGTTGGTAGAAGAATCCCTCTGGATCCTTGTCCTATAGATTCTTACCACCATCTTAGCTTGACTTCTCCCTTTCATAAGTGTTAAAACACAATTAAGAATTTCTCAAAGAAAAGAAAAAATCCATTGAGTCTACATCAGTCCTCCTGCTAGCATTCTCTCTACTCCACAAACTCCTCTTCACAGCCAAATTTCTAGGAAGAATTGTCTCCATGGCAATCTGGCTTCTTTTTCCAGTATTTCACTAGAACAGCTATGACCATATTTCTAAAGAATGAGTTCTTTAAAAATATTTGTAACTCATTCACAAATGTCTAATTTCCCTATATATGAAGGATTTCTACAAATTACTAAAAAGGGTACCCAAAACATAAAAATAGGACCAAAAATATGAAACAACAGAAAACCAAGCAGTTCTCTTTACTATGTAAAAACAAGTTCATCGTCATTCATGATCAAAGAAAGTAAAATTTAAGTTGTACTGTGATGTCATTTTCTACCTATTAGATGAGGAAAAATAAAAATTAGTAACACTGCATTGGCAAAGGTTTGAATAAGTAGGAACTCATATGATTTATAAATACCAGAATTACAAAAGCACAAACACTGACACAATTACACTTGACAACTTTGCAGACATACCTATATTGTTAAAATGGCCTAGGTACAAGGTTGTTCGATCATTTTCTCTTGGTGACAGAAAAAAGTTAGAAATAACCGAAGTGGTTATTAATCAGAGTGGGAGTTGTGCTTAAAGAAATTATGGCATGTTCACAAAATGGAATTACCAAATAGCTGTTAAACAGAATGAGGAGATTCTTTGGAAATCATTTCAGCATACCAGATACCTTTTGCTGTTGATCTTAAAAATAATTTTTGCAAAAAATTAAATTTAAATTCAGGGAGAGAAAAGTCCACTGATATCCCCCTCCACGACTCTTTGTTATTAACCCTTATCATCACTCTGTCATATCTAATTCTATGACACATCACACTTTCCAAATTCATCTCTCTCCCACAGCTCTCTCTGAATTAAGGATTTTAAAAGCTGGTTCTATAATGAAAGTCTAGTCTTGATAACAATAAAACAGCTGAATCTGCGGGAAATATGTTCTATCAATGTCAGAAGGAAACCGGTCTTACCAGCTGTAGTCTGCACAATGCCAAAGAGCCTGTGCACACATTCTAACAGTGGGGAGGTTCTGCCTTGTTAGGCATGATTGTTAGGATGGGTTGCTATTTGTGACATTTTTGTTTCAAAAATTAGTTTGTGTGACAGCTTTTTATAAAAATAAACCATGCCTACTTTATGATCCATGTCTATATATCTACTCAGGAGATAGAAAGCATGTATCCACAGGAAGATGAATATAGAAATGTTCATAATAACAAAAACCAGAAAGAAACTTACGTTAACGATCAATAAATGATCATATAAACAAACATTGGTACAGTCTCACAATGGACTATTTATTACTCACCAATAAAAGGAAACAATTACTGATATATACAACATGGATGAATCTAAAAAATATGCTGAGTGAAAAAAAGGTAATGCAAAAGAAAATATTATGTAGGATTCCACATAGATAAAGTCTGACATAAGTGGGGGAAAAAAATCACTTGTTTGGGAACGAGATGGAGGACTTACTAGAAAGGAACATGAAGGTACCTGGATGGACAATAGAGTTTGTATCTGGCCAGGGAGCTGAGCTGCATGGGTATACACATTTCTCAAAACTCACTGAATACAAGATTTGCACATTTCACTGCACATAAATTTTACCTCTAAAAACAATTCTACCATTTAACAAATATTGTACTATAGTAAATGACATGCACTCTTAAAGTACTTGAGAAGTACATATATTACTTTGAGATACATTTAAAATAGTATGAACTGATAGATAAAAGTGAAATGGTTAGGGGCCCTCCCTGGTGGCGCAGTGGGTTGGGCAGCGCACTATGAAGCAAACCGCAGCCACAACAGCACCAGTTTGATCCCTGCCTCTGGCCAGGGAGGGGACCCACGTGGCGCAGCAGACCTCTCCTGCTGTGCCCGCTGCTCCTCTAAGCAGTGTATTTCAGCTGATCTGCCTGTTCTGCTCCCCACTCTGTCTCTGGTGAATCCACTCACCTCCCGTGACTCTGGCCTGTACCCCAGCTCTTGTATGCATAAATAAATAAAATCTTAAAAAAAAAAAAAAGAACTTTGAAATGGTTAGATGACAGATATATAATGAAACAAGTATGGCAGAATGTGAACTATAGAATCTAGGTAGTAAAGTTCTCTCAAATTTCCCTATATTTGAAAGTTTTTAAAATAAAAGACTGATAACATATTAATCCAAGGAAAACCAGCATTTATATGGTGTTGATTTTATAATCCCAAAATACAATTTTTAAAGTATCTTTCTTTATATATTAGGTGTAGTCCCCATAGAATTTCCACCACCAATCCACCCACACACCGTCACCATAGTCCTTTGTGCTCTTCCTACCCTCGTTTCAGTCCCTTGGAGAATGCCTCCGATTTTTTCCCTCCCTTGGAGAATGTCTCCGATTTCTATTGATCTGTTTATTTATTAGTTTCCCCCCTGATCCCTTCGTTGGTTCCCTGATACTCCTCCTATAAGTGAAACCATCTGATATTTTCTTTTTGCCTTCTGATTTATTTCACTGAGCATGATCCCTTCTAGCCCATCCATGTTGCTGTGAATGGCATGAGTTTATCTTTTTGATTGCTGAACAGTATGCCATTGTGTAGTTGTACCAATCTTTCTGATCCAGTCATCTATTTCTGGGTATTTGGATTGTTTCCAAGTCTTAGCTATTATAAATAGTGCTGCAATAAACATAAGGGTGCAGGTATCCCTTTGAATTAATGTTTGTGTGTCCACTGGGTAGATCCCTAGGAGTAGAATTGCTGGGTCATATGGTAGTTCCATTTTTAGTAGTCTGAGGGACCTTCCACACAGCTTTCCCTAGTGGTTGGATGAGTTTGCATTCCCACCGGATCACCACATCCTCACCAACATCTTTTAAAAAAGATTTATGCATACAACTAGGGTACAGGCCAGAGGCACGGGAGGTGAGAGGATTCACCAGAGACAGAGTGGGGAACTGAACAGCAGATAGACTGAAATACACTGTCGAGGGGAGCAGTGGGCGAGACAGGAGAGGTCTACTGTGCCATGTTGGTCACTTCCCTGGCTGGGAATTGAACTCATGCTGAAGTGGCTGCTGATGCTTCATAGTGCAGTGCTTAACCCCTTGTAACACCATGGAGGCTCATATGTACCATTCTTACTAGTGTAAGGTGGGTATCTCATTGTGGTTCTGATTTGTATTTCTCTGATGGGAGATGTTGAACATTTTTTTATATGTCTGTTGGACATTTGCACTTCATCTTTGGAGAAATGTCTTAAGTTCTGCCCATTTTTTGACTGGATTGTTCACTTTGTTTTTGAGTCATGTGGATTCTTTGTGTATCTTTGTGATCAATCCCTGGAATGCAATATTTTTGCCATTTATTCAAGTTTATGTTTCTCAAGGTGTTATTCTTTTTTGCCATATACATTTTTCCTGCATTTATTCCAGGTTATATTATGTTACCACTGTGAGTAGGGTCTTTTTTTTTTTTTTAAAGAAACTATTTTCTATCAACCTTACTTCTATTTTCTTACTTCTATTTTTTATTAAAGAATCCATAGAAGAACTGCTTACGACCACTTTGTGGGGTCTCGCTGGTGGCGCAGTGGGTTAAGCAATGCACTATGAAGCAAACAGCAGTCACTGAAGCACGAGTTCGATTCCTGCTGCCGGCCAGGGAGGAGCCCAACATGACCTAGCAGACCTCTCCTGCTTTGCCCACTGCTGCCCTCTGCAGTGTGTTTCAGTGAGTCTGCCTGTTCTGCTCCCCACTCTGTCTTTGGTGAATCCTCTCACCTCCTGTGACTCTGGCTTGTACCCCAGGTCTTGTGTGCATAAATAATTTTTTTTTTTTAAAAAGACCACTCTGTGGTTGTTCCTACCCATTTAGTGGTCTGAGCAGTAGGAGCTGCAGACTAGTCTTCAGTGACAGGCTGGGCACTCCAGACTTGAGTAGGGACTGCTGAATAGGTACAGAGAGCACTTGCACACCTTCAGAACAGCCTGCAACCTCAGGCTGAGTAGCAGTAAATCTTTGTAAGATATTTAAGTGTACATTGTGGTGATTTGATACATTTTATCACACACACACATATATATCCATACACACACACACAGTGTGTGCTTGGACTGCCTCACTGTGCTAACACTTTCAGTTTTTGGTGGGAGAAAATTTAAGTTCTACTCATCAAAGTTCAATTATACAATGTGGTTATCAACTATAGTTACCATGTTTTATATTAGCTTCTTAGACCTTATCCGTCTCATAGCTGAAGTGAATGGAATCTTTTAATACTATTAAAAATTACTTTGTAATAATAGGAAAGATACTGGGCCCACATCTCCACAGCAATTACAAACTATTTGTTAAGTAAAACATGCTAATTATAAGAAATACAAACAGAAGGATATAAAGCAAAACACAAGTTTCATTAACCTCCTGCCAGTCCTAATTCCCAAAAGTGGTAGCAAAACACTTTTTTTGTATACCCTTTAGAAATTCCCTATACTATACCAAGCATAAAGCCATACATTACAAAAATAAAAAAAACAAAACTACTATAAATAGGATCACATAACAGAACTAGAAGCTTGCATTTTTACTGAAACAATAAACCTTCTCAATGACTGCAGGCGTAGTGTTTCATCGCATGGATGTATCAAATTATTTTAACTAGTCTCTCTGTTTGCGTTTGCTAAGAAAGATTTGTATGGTTTCCTTACCCATCCTATATATTACTTTTGATTATGCCTGACTAAAGATCAAATTATATATTCGTTTTTTAAATAGTTAATTTCTAGGTTTACAGTGTTATGACTAGAAAGAATGCTTGGTATGATTTTAAACTTTGTAAGTTTACTGACAATTGACTTGTATCTCAACAGGTAATCCATGTACACTTGAGAAAAATATTCTGTTGTTTGGGGGCAAAATGTTCTATAGATGTCTATCAAGCTCACTTGATCTAACTCATCATTTTAAATTATTGCTCCTTACTTATTTTCCATCTCGTTGATCTGTCCATAGTTATAAGTGAAGTGTTAAAGTCCCCCTTTATTATTGCATTGAAATATTGCTCTTACATTCCATCAGTAACTGCTTTCTATATCCCGATGCTTCATCATTTGGTGCATATATATTTTCTTGTTGTGTATGGTTCTTAATCATTATATTATATAATGCTAATCTCTATCTCCTATTACCTATTTTTAACTGGAAATCTATTTTATAAATATAGCTGTTCATGTCTTTTTAAACCATTTGCTTACAGAATTTTCTAGTCTCTTACTTAAGTCTGAGCTTAAGTATTTCTTGTAACAGCAAAGACTAGACTTGTTTTTTATCCATTCAGCTACTCTAAATCTTTTACTTGGTGAATTCAAGTCACTTACATTTTAAGGTGATTACTGATATACACACATATGTGTATGCATACACAAATATTGTCATTTTGTTATTTTTTGTATATGTGTGTTCTTATAGTTTGTCCTTTTACTTTTTTACCTCTTTCTTTTTATTTTGTTTCCGTTTCATTTCCATTGTCTTTTGTGTTACTTGTATTGATTTTGGTTTGGAGCTTATACTTAAGTTTACCACTGATGACCTATACTTATGACCTACTTAACAGTTTGATCTCAAACTCCTTCTAGTGGTACATATTTTCTTTTTAAAGATTTATTTATTTATGCATACAAAAGCTGGCGTGTTGGGCAGAGGTGCAGGGGTGAGAGGATTCACCAGAGACAGAGTGGGGAGCAGAACAGGCAGATGGACTGAAACACACTGCTGAGGGGAGCAGCAGGTGAGGCGGGAGAGGTCTGTTGCGCCATCTGGGTCCCCTCCCTGGGCGCTGCAGTGGCTGCGGTCTCCTCTTCACCACCGGGGAGGCCCCCTAGTGGTACATATTTTCATTCCCCTCCTCCTCATTGTGTAATTTTGGTGTCTCTTAGATAAAATTTGTTATTTTGTAACAGTCTCTTTAGTATTCCTTTGAAAGCCAGAGTGGTGATGATAAATTCTTTTAATTTTTGTTTTTCTATAAAGTTCCTTATTCCTCCTACAGTCTTAAATGATAGTCTGTCTGGATAAGGTATCTGGGCTGAAAGTCCTTTTCTTTGTAAATTCCATTTATAACTGTGTCAAAAGAAATATGTAGGCACTAACTTAACCAAGGAGGTGAAAGAATTATATAATGAAAACTATCAAACATTATAAAAGACACAGAATAAGACATAAAACTCAGGAAAATATCCCATGTTCACAAATAGGGAGAACAACATAGTCAAAATGACTACTTTACCAAAAGTCAACTATGTGTGTTTAACACAGTCCCCATTAAAATTTGAATGATAAAGGAAGTAGTACAAAATATATCTATATAATTATAAAATACCTCGAAACAGCTGAGACAAAAAGGCAAACGGAGGCATGTTACCTGATCTTAAACTGCATTATAAAGCAACACCCATTAAAACAATGTTATTAAAATAAAAATAGGCACACCGATCAATAGAACTCCAGAAATAAATCCACACATATATCAATACCTAATTTATGACAAAGAAGTCGTAATCATACAATGGAAAAAGGAGATTCTCTTTTAACAAATGATGCTGGGAAAACTGAACAGTTCATGTAAAATAATGAAGTTCACTCACTTGCTAACGCCATACACAATAATAAATTCAAACTAAAGACTTAGACATAAGACCCAAAACTCTAGAATACATAGAAGAAAGCATAGGTTATATGTTTCAAGATGTTTCATTGCTAGTAGTATCTTTTGGGACTTGACCCCTATGCCAAGGATATAAAACCAAAAATAAACAATTGGGACTATCTTAAATTAAAAAGCTTTTACACAATGAAAGAAAAATATTAGCAGATTGAAAAGACATCCAATTGAATGGAAGAAGATATTCACACACCATCCAACTGACAACGGTTATGTAAACAAAGAACTCATCTAACAACAAAAACAAAAGCAATCCAATTAAAACATTGGGCAGCAGATCTGAACAATTTTCCAAAGAGGATATTCAGAAGGCCAACAGACATGAAAATATACTCATCTCTTCTAGTAAGGGAGATACAAAACAAAACCACCATGAGATATCTACTATTTGTGAGACTGGAATGCATCATAAGAACTTCTTAACATGTGTTAAAGAGGGTGTAGAGAAAGAGGAACACTTATATTTTGTTGGTTAAGAATGTACATTAGCCTGCTTTGGAAAAGTAGTTTGGACCTATCTTAAACTAAAAGTAGAAATACCCAGCAATCCCACTTTTGGGTATCTATATAAAGAACATATAATCATTAATTTGAAAAATTCTATGCTTCACAATGTTTACTGTAGTATTACATACTGTGATGTGTATGTAATACATATCTATAAGATAAAGAAACAATCCGGGCCTCCTTGGTGGCGCAGTGGGTTAAGCAACGCACTATGAAGCAAACCACAGCCACTGCAGCACGAGTTCGATCCCTGCTGCCGGCCAGGGAGGGGACCCACATGGCGCAGCAGACCTCTCCTGCTGTGCCCACTGCTCCCCTCAGCAGTGTACTTCCGTTGATCTCCTGTTCTGCTCCCTGTTATTCCTCTCACCTCCCCCCACACACCTCTGGCCTGTACCCCAGTGCTTGTATGCATAAATAAATAAATCTTTAAAAAAAAAAAAGAAACAATCCAAGTCTTCACTGATAGAAGACTGGATAATGAAGATGTGGTATATAAATAAATTCAATGGGATACTATTCAACTGTAAGAATAGATGAAGTGTTATCATTTAAAGTAAGATGGAAGGATATTCAGAGGATTATGGAAAGTGAAGACAGAAAGACAAGTATTGATGATTTCACATATATGAGTAATATAAGTTAAACAAAACAGGCACACTGACAAAGCCAAATTATGATAAAACTAGCAGACACTGAGCGGGCTAGGAGAAAAGGTCAAGGGGATTAAAAGATATATTTAGGAATAGTCAAAATAAAGAATCTCAAGTTTATATATACGTTTTCAAAAAACACTTGTTCATTTTTCAAAAAGCACTTGTGAATCATAAGCCTCTGGTTAACTGTTGAGTATATAACTGGCAGGGAGGCTTTGGGAGATGAATCATTAAGTCTGGGCAGTTCCCTAATTCATGGAACACAATGGCACACACATTGTGTTCTCTCCTACCCCACCACACCCAGAAAAAGGGCCAGTATACCATCCTTATTTCATTACAAAAACATTTTTTAAAAAACTGCTTCCATTATATATATATTAAGGTGTTCAGTCAGGAAAGTTTAACATTCAAACACTAGTGAAAAACCAGGTACCATCAGCAATATTTAAAAACCCTAAAAGACACAGGAGGTTCTGAAAAATTAATATAGTTGTTGTTTTCCTTACATCTGAGAGTCTAAGACCATTGCCTAAACGTCCTTAAAATTCACATTCAGCAGATTCAAGACATTTTCTAGAAATATGTAGGGTGTTGGCCAGTTAAATTATTTACATGTGCCCTCCCATCTCAAAGTTCAACCAGCAATGAGCATGTTGCATGGATCCTCTCAGTCCTCTCCAAGTCTATTATGTTGATATTGACATTACTATGAACTACCCTGTTATGTACCTTTAGGGACAAAGGAAATTTCTCTGCAACTGCAGGAAACTTGAATATTAAATTCATTAAGCCTTGATTATACACGCTTACACACATTTCAGCAGTAAATTATTTGAAATATATATATGCAACACCCCCAAAAGAAAAGGCATGCCAAGAGGAAGAAGACAGAAAATTGGGTGCTAGTACAAAGGAGAACATATCCCTTCCTCAGCTATGTGTGGACAAATGACTAAATTCTGGCCAAGGAGATATAAACTAGAGTATTATAGGATTCTAGGAAGGTGTTATAAAAGGAAAGGGAGGGGGTCTTTTTTTCCTGTCCACCTGTCTGTAATATGCAAGATAGATGTAATGATTACAGCCTCAACAGCCACTGAGGACCGTGAAGTTACTTTGAGGATAGCAGATTACAGAAGTAGGAAGAGAATGAATTCTTGCATGATACTGTCAAACTGTCATACCAGTCCTGTATATGTTCAGATTTTGTATATACAAGAAATATTTTATTTTTTGATACACACAACCAACCTCAATTCTGATATAGCTAGTTATAAAGAATCAGAAGACGAACTCCCAGTGTTAGAACTTGTAATGGTCCAGGAATGGTAGTGATGAGGGTGCTTGGGAATGCATTTTTCTCATGCTGCTTCCATTTAATAGAGAAAAAAAAGTTACAAGGAATCAACACTATGAAGTCCAGCAAAGAAGTGCTCAAGCTACACATTCCCTACAGTTCAGACTTTGGCTATAACTTCCATTAAAAGTCCATTAATTAAAAGTTAAGTATTCAATACATTAATATTGATAAACTATGACCAAGTCTGAGATACATATATCTCAATATGCAGCACTCTATCTCAATTAAATCACACAGTAACTCTATAAACCAGATACTCTTCTTACTCCTATTTTGCAAATAAAGAGGCTAGGCATTTTATATGCCTTATACCATTTAATATTCACAACCACCTTTTGAGTTAGATATTGCTTTTCCATTCCACAGGTGCAGAATCTAAATATCACAGAGATTAAGGAGTTTGCTCAAGGTTACCTCACAAACAACTAATAGAATTCTTGGGAATACACAGAGAGACTAAACGTGGACATTATCATCAAATAACCCACTCACCGTAGTGAGGCATAAATCAACTAGAACTGGGTAAGGACATCAAACAGGTCTTCAACAAATGTCTGTTAAATGAATGTGAAAAGGTCAGATAGGAAAAACTGGGTCTGTAAGGCTATACAGAGGAAATGTAGAGGAGGACAGAAAAAGCAGTGGTTAGATCATGATGGGATCTGTAAATCACATTAAAAACTTTTGAGCTTTCCACTGAGAACACTGAAGAATCACCAGAAGTTTTAAGCCCTGGGAGGATGAATAGAACAATCTGGATTTAGAAATGACTGACACCAAGGTGTCTTCTATGATGGGTTTTGAGATTAAGAAGGTCATTCCTTCAGAAGGAATCTATCCTATAAACCAAGGGAACCTCAGAGTAGGGAAGAATACCTATAGGAGACTGATAGGAGAATTTACAAGGGTAGAATTGAAGACTTAACTGGCCACTTAGTAAGTGGAGCCACCACCATGCCCGTGCAGCTCCTATGGATGGTCAGTTGGAACAGTTCTGGTCTCCTCATCAAGAGGAACAAGCAAATGTACAGCATGAAACTCAATAACCCCGAGGCCAGCTACTCCTACTACAACGTGCTAATTCACCACAAGACTGTGGGCATGCAGTTAGCCGAGGGCAAAGGTGTGGTGGTGGTCACAAATCAGAGATCTGGACAGTGAAAATCCACCACCTCCTAAGTGTGGCCCATGATCCACAAGAAGGCCCAGGCCACTCTCAAGAGCATCTGGTATGATATGAGCTGTAAAATCAAGTACCGCTCTGACCTGTATACATGGGTGCCATGTGCAGGGTGAGTGTCATCCTGCACAGCTAAAAGCTGGTGATGGTAAAGAGGAAGAAGATCCACTCCACCAAGAACTTCTGAGTACACCCCAACCCCCACACGCCCCCAAACAATAAAGATGTTAGCCAATTTTAAATGAATATGTCTACCACAAGAAAGGTCCAACTGTCTGAGTCAGGTAAAAGACAATGTTACCAGGAGGAGGATGGCTGCTTTGGGTCATACTATGGGGAAGGTAACGAAATTTGTTTCTGACTGTGAGGAAGGTGCTACAATACTTGTACCTACATGGGGCAGGGTAAGGGGGTAGAGGGTGGGAGAGGGGACAGAACGGTAGCCAGGCGATGAGAGCAGCTGTCACGGAAATCAGGCAGTAAGCCAAAGAAAGGAAGACAGCTGTGAGAGTTACAAAAGCAGCAACCAGTAACCAGCAAGGAGACATCTGAAAAGCATAGGAGGTTGCAGTAGGTGGGTGTTGAGGAGAAGAAAACAGATACGTGCCATCAAGAGGGGTGGAGTAGAAATATGTGCCAGTGAGCAAAGCATCTTGAAAAACTGCTGGTAGGCCTCTGAGGAAGTCCTACAATACCAGAAATCAACTTAGAGATCTTCTCTTGAGAAAGGTAATGTGATAGAGTGGTCCAAAATAAAGAAAAAAGGACCACTTAAAGTTAGCAGGAGTTTGAGGCCTGGAGAGGAGCTCACTTCCACAGATGAAATTATGTAGACAATGAAATGAAATGACTAAGGCTATTAAATAGATTGTTAAATTCTATTGCCTTTTATATATACCTAAGTCAAGAGTCAGTTTGGAGCCTGGAGAAAGCTAAAATGGAAGCAAGGCGGTCAATCAAATTACTTCAAAAAATATTCAATGTAGTTTGGTAAAAATGTATACTGCAGAGGGTCTCCCTGGTGGTGCAAGGGGTTAAGCACTGCACTATGACACATCCACAGCCACTGAAGAACAAAGTTCAATTCCTGGTAAGGGAGGTGACCCACGTGGCAAAGTAGACCTTTCTTGCTTCCCCTACTGTTTCCCTCAGCAGTGTGTTTCAGTTTTTCTGCCTCTTCTGTTGCCTATTCTGTCTATGGTGAATTCTCTCACCCCTCACACCCCTGGCCTGTATCCAGCTCTTGTATGCATAAATAAATCAATCTTAAAAAAAATTATATTGCAGATAAATTAAGGCAAAGAACAAGAAGGAGAAATAGTTGTTCTGCTTACAGCATACTATAGTTTAAAATAAACTATAGTTTAGAATAAACTATATATATGAGACTAAAGTACTGTATAGTGTATATACATAAAATAAAAACCATGAATAATTCTGAAAAATAATACAATGGGAGAAATCAACCTATTCAATGTTAAAGTTTAGAATACAGTGACCATAATTAAAATCATAATTAAGCAAGGAGATGAACACACAGATGTATGAATAAAATAGAGAACCAGAGACAAATATAAATATGCCCAAATAATTTTTCATCAAAGTGCAAAAACAATTCAAAGGAGGAGGTATAACCTTTTCAACAAATTGTTGAGAAGCCTGCAAAAGAATAAGTTAGATTTCGACCTACCCACATGCAGAAATTGATCTAAAAATGGATCAAAAACCTTAGCATAAATATCACAAAACTCTTAGAAGAAAATTTAGGGGGAGAAATACTATCTGTTCATGACAAAACATTTGACAATGATTTAAGTATTACACCAAAGGCACAGGCAAATGTCTGTGCATCAAAGGACACTATCAACAGACTGAAAAGAGAATCCACAGATGCGAGAAAGTATGTGCAATCATCTACTTGATAAAGGACCAAAAACCAGAACATATACACAACTCCTACAACTAATAATCAAAAAACAAATCAACCTGATTAAAAAAATGGGTAAGTGTGCACTGATAAATGAATAAACAAAAATGTTATTAAACACACATACTCACCAGAGTATTATTCAGTCTTTAAAGGGAAATTCTGATACTTGCTACCACAAAGATGACCTTTGAAGGCAGTTAAGTCTTTTTTTTTTTAAAGATTTATTTATTTATGCATACAAGAGCTGGGTTACAGGCCAAAGGTGCAGGCGGTGAGAGGATCCACCTGATACAGAGTGGGGAGCAGAACAGGCGGATTGACTGAAACACACTGCTGAGGGGAGCAGTGGGCGAGGTCTGCTGCGCCATGTGGGTCCCACCCCTGGCCAGGGGCAGGGATCAAACTTGTGCTGCAGTGGCTGCGGTTTGCTTCATAGTGCGTTGCTTAACCCACTGCGCCACCAGAGAGGCCCGAAGGCAGTTAAGTCTTAAGTCACAATAGGACAAACAATGCATCATGGTTTCATTTATATGAATTACGCTGAGTAGTCAATTTTATAGAGATTATTAGGGAACAGGAAAGAAAGAAATGGGAGTTATTTTTTAAAGAGTACAGCATTTCATTTGGGAAGACAAAAGTTTTAGAGGTGGACAGTGCTAGTTGTTATTCAACAGTGAGAAAAAAACATAATGCCATGGATTTATACACTTAAATTGGTTAAAATGGTAAATCTTATGTTAGCTGTATTTAGCCACAATTTTAAAAAATGATAAGCCAGACTGGGAGAAATAGTTTCAAAAGGTTTGGTATTCAGAGATATAAAGAACTACCAACAGTCAAAGAAAACAAGTACCCTGATAAAATAATGGGCAGAAGATTTGAACAAATCTTTTCACCAAAACAGGCAGAAAAGCACATGAAAGGCTGTAAATCATGAGTCATCAGGGAAATGTAATATAAGACACAAAATACTATGAGATCCCAATAAAGTGGCTAACATTAACAGATCAATAATACTATGAGTTATCAAGGATATTGAGAAATTAGAACCCTAATACATTGATGATGGAAATATGAAATGGTATACCCAGTTTGGAAAACTGTTTAGGAGCTTCTTAAAAATTTAAAAATGGGGCCTTGCTGGTGGCACAAGGGGTTAAGTCACAGCACTATGAAGCTATCCACAGTCACTGCAGCATGAGTTCGAACCCCATCTAGGGAGGGGACCCAAATGGCGCAGCAGGCCTCTCCTGCCTCCCCTACTGGTGCCCTCAGCAGTGTATTTCAGTTAATCTGTCTTTTCTGTTCCCCACTCTGTCTCTGGAGAATCCTCTCATCTCTATACCTCTAGTCTGTACCCCAGTTCTTGTATAAATAAATAAATCTTTTAAAGAAAATTTAAACACGTATCTACCACAGGATCTAGCCATTCTACTTTTGGATGTAGTGGATATAGTTACCCATTAGAACTGGAAGTATGTGTTCATGTACCAGTTTGTACACAAATGCTCACAGAAACTTTCTTTGTAAAAGTCAAAAATTGACAGCAACGCAAATGTATATCAATGGATGAATGGATAGCCAGATTCTGGTATATCCATATAATGGTTACCTCAGCAATAAAGATGAATGAACTACTGATATACACAACATGGATGAATCTAAAAATAATTCAGCAGCAAGACAAAAGGGAGTATAGTTACTGGTTTTAAAACACAGGTTTAAAGTAAAAAAAGCAGCATAGGTTTTATTCTTCAGTCATGGTAAGCCCAACAAATCAGATGACTGTCACTGAAAGAGTTTGCTGATCTGTTACAGCTCCCAAGAGGAGGTGGCAAGCAATACCACACAAGGACAACACATGTGGAAGCACCGGGATTGGGCAGAGGGGGAAAATATGAGTAAGAAACTTCATTGTAGTTTCTACAGGAAAAAAATAGGCAGAGATAGTTTAAATAAGACTTGGATTAGCTAATCTGAATATTATCACTGGGGACTCTGGAGTTTAGAGGCTGTTTTTAATTGTTTGGTAACTAGTCCTGGGGTGAATCAGACTGGTGGATAGCTATCCACAGTATGAGAGTGAGCCCAATAATGGAGGTGACAGGGTATGAGTTCTAGATTGGCTGGTTTGCACATGAAAGGCTCACAAACAGGTGAGTTGTTTACATTCCCTAGAAACTGGCTAATCTGGGCAGTCTCTCCAGGGCTAGCAAGACCTCAGATATCAAAGCATCAGAAAGACAGTTATATAATAATACATTGACTTCATTTACATAAAATCCTAGAAAATACAAACTTTCTATAGTGACAGAAAGTAGATCGGTGGCTACTTAGGGACACAGTAGTGGTCAGGGGTAAGATGAAAGGATTACAAAGAAACAATAAATGTTGGGGGTGGTAAAGGTTATGTTCACACTCTTCTAACTGTGGTAATAGTTTAAATGCTGTCAAAACTTCATAAATTTCACACTTTAAATGTATGTAAGTTTATTGTATATGTCAAGTTTAAGGTTGTTTAAATTATAGGAACAGCCAGTAATAATACAATAAAAAGAAAATAGTCAAAAAAGAAGGCACAAGTGGATATTATTAAGGAAAATGGGAAATAACCAGATACAGCAAATAAAAAATAAGACTACTAAAACTATAGGCAAAAAATTTGAAAATTAAAAAAAAAAAGAACAAATCTCTAGAAAAACAGAACTTAAAACTATGTTGGGAAGAAAAAAATTGATTATTCTCATAAATCTTAAAGAAACTGAAACAGAAACTAAAATTTTTCCCACAAAGACTGGGCCCAGATGATATATGAGACAAAAGACGGAATACTTCTCAGTTCCTTCTAAGAGGTAAATGGAACCTGACACTAAAATTGAACGATTTTATTCTTATATGTAAGGGAATTACACCCACTTTCACTTAATAATATAGATTCAAAAATACCTAACAAAATATTAACAAACTGAATCTGGTACACAAAAATGATAATCCATGATCAATCTGAGTTTGCCCAAAGTAGACAAGATATTTTATAATGTTGCTTGCCAAAAAGTTGAGAAGCAATGTATATTTTATTTTTAAAGATTTATTTATTTATTTATTTATACATGCAACAACTGGGGTATAGGCCAGAGGTGCAGGGGCTGAGAGGATTCACCAGAGACAGAGTGGGGAGCAGAACTGGCAGATCTATTGAAATACACTGCTGAGGGGAGCAGCGGGGAGGCAGGAGAGGCCTACTGTGCCATGTGGGTCATCTCCCTGGCTGGGGATCAAACTTGTGCTGTAGTGGCTGTGAATGCTTCATAGTGAAGTGTTTAACCCCTTGAACCACTCACTAGAAGGCACTTTACAAGATATTTTAATCTAAAACCTCTATACAGAATTCACCCATCTTAAGTTAAAATTTAAAAATTACAATTATTTCAATTGATGAAGAAACACTGTGTTTTTTTTTCCCCCATCATCAACTGATGAAAAAACACATGAATCTAGGCCTCCCTGGTGGCACGGGCTTAAGTCTCATTACTAGCAAGCTACCACTAGCCACTGCCGCATGAGTTTGATCCCCGACCAGGGAGATAACCCACATGGCACAACAGGACCCTCCTGCCTTGCCCGCTGCTCCCCTCAGCAGTATATTTCAGTGTATCTGCCTGGCTGCTTCCTGCTCTGTCTCTGGTGAATCCTCTCTGGTGAATCTGCTCCCCCACTTCCCTCCTAGCTGGTACATCCCGATTCTTGTATGCATAAAAAAATAAAAATATTTTAAAAAACGGGTCACTCAAGAAGATGAATCCTAAAAAAAAAAAACTAACACACAAATACATAATTTAAAAAAACAACTTTTTGATTAGTAATAAAAAAACTTCCTTTAGCTGATGAAACAGTAGTTATTTTAAAACAACATTACACAATTATCTTTAACAGGGAAATATTGAAAGCATTCCTTTTAAAAGTTAGAAACCTATTATCACTTCTATTCAATAATATAGAATTCAAAGAGAGGTTCTGGCTTTAGCAGTAAGAGAATCATTAGACAGGATAAAATTATTTTCAGAAAATGATTGTTTACTAGAAAACCCAGGCAAATTATCAGGTTACCAAGGAGATTAGAAATGGTATTTTTATGTATTAGCAAAAATAGTGAGAGATTTGCATTTAGGAAAGGGTTGATTGGTTTGTTAAGAGACCTAATCTTGTTCAAATGCTGAGAATAAGGAATCATGAGGGAATCTTAAGACGAGATACAAGAAATAGCAGAAAAGTGAGGCACTTCAATCTGACATCCTTAAGATTTCCTGTGAAGTATTCAGCAAAATCAAAGGCTAAAATGTGGGAGATAATAGAATAAAGTTTTAAGGTCAAAAAGACTAAGACTGCTATCGCAGAAAATGCAAGTGCTGACACTGGGTAGCCCTGGAGGCCCAAGTAAGATGAGAGCCATTTTCTTAAGAATTTTCTTCTAGGGGCCTCTCTACTGGTCCAAGGGGTTAAGTATCAGCAGTCAGGCCAGGGAGGTGACCCACATGGCACAGCAAACCTCTTCTGTCTGTTCTGCTCCCCACTCTGTCTTTGGTAAATCCTTCCCCACCCCCTGCCTCACCAGTGGCCTGCACCCCAGCTCTTGTATGCATAAATAAATCTTTTTTAAAAATTCTTTTGTAAAAGAATGTTCTAAGCACTGGTGACTAAATTTAACAGAATTATATGCAAAAGGGTAGACTATTGATTACAGAATAAATTGCTGAACCAAAGATTAGGTAGAACTTGTTAGGAAAGAAATGTAGATATTAAAGATGATGAGACAAACATATAGGTCTCAAGCAACTGAAAAGTGTTAGAGAATGTTTTCTAGTGAGAACAAGAGAGTAAATAAACTGGTGCCAGTTAAATGTAAATCCTTTATTACCCCTCAGATTATGCCACAGTGTGCTAAATACACCTTCAAAGTCTCATGCTTATTTTCCTCTACACAAAGGACAGGAAAAGTGTTTTCAAAAAGGGGAAAATTTTAAAAACTATTTTGGTTTCATACTTTTTTTTAATATATGCGTAGTTACCTGAAGCATTCATCAACCTCCTATCCAGTTGATGAGACAGAAACTAGAGGCAAATTTTTATATATAACTTTAATAAAAACACTTTTTAAACTCTGCACTAATTAACTGGGCAAAAATTAGGTTGCAAGTCACCTTATCTACTAGATGCTGGTGAACTCTAACAGCTGATGACACTAATCAATACTGAAAACTTATGCAAGAAGGAGGACTGTTCATATATTCAGTGTCTGCAAAGAGTTCCTGCTGAACTATAAACAGTGCAGCATGTACTCTACGAAAGAGTCCATGAGACAGGCACGGAAGGCGGGGCGGGGAGGGGTAGTGTTAATCCTTTCACAATGCCTGTGGAGAGTCTGGCAGCGATAAAGCCTAGAAAACTCATGAAAGGCCCTTTTATAACCAGGATCAATGTGGAGCACAAAAGCAGAGTCAGATGACCTACTTAAATCTGCTTTTACTGATGAGAATTCTTATTCCAGATTAGTCTCTTTCTAGAAAAAGAAAACCTTACACAATGGTTGGAAAATTAAGATACAGGGAGTATAACTCTACTAACTTCCAATCTTTCCCTCTCAAATGTCAACTCAAGACCTAACTAATGTCTGTGACCAAAGACAGAATGCATTTTACAAGGCACTGAGAGGTATGCTCTTGTTAACCTCAGTGTGACAATATGTTCTCTGACTGTTCTGCTTTGAGGAAATTTAAGTTCTATAATCCATCAATCAGATCAGAAGTTTGGATTAATAATAATATGAAGGGAAAAAGTTTCTTAATCTCTTCCTGGAACATACAGAAAGCAAGTGGATGATAAATGTGTCTTGTAAGGTAAGGATAGTCCTAAGTTTCTTCAAAGCAAGGAATCACTTATATACTCATTTGGTCTACTAGGTTCTTCGTCTTGGGCCAAGTGGTGATGCAAGAGAGATCTTACCCTCAAGGAACGTTCTCAAGTGTTTTTCTCATGTTAATAAAACTCTTATCCAGAAGGTAGATGAATGTGGAGCTTCTTTATTTTGATTTATTTATGCTCCTTCCTTTACTTTGAGGAATGAAATGGAAAATTTTTACCTCATTCTTCTTTTCTATAATTTCATGTAAAAAATTCTCTATTTTCATTTTGCTAAATCAACAAGTACTTACAAAATACTTAGCACAAATGTCAAAGTGTGCAAACTTGTGAGGAATATGAAGAAACTTGACATGAACACACTCCTCATGTACTCCATTCACTACTTCCTATCCCATTCTCATGTTTATCCTCCCCATCCTCCCCACTCATCTTCCCGCCCTTTCATTTGGATAAAGAATTAGGCAGCTATTCCAAGATCATGAGCTCAATTTAGAGTCTAGATTGATTCTTAATTCACTAAATCTTTCCAAAGGGAGATGGGAGAAAAATGGTGGCGAGCTCAATGTCTCATTAATACAGTTCTAAATAGTTCAGAACTCATTAATATAGTTCTAAATCAACCTTAATCCCCCTCACATATTCTAGTTGTCATTCAGTCTATATAGGCTATTTCTGTTCAGAAGCTTCTAGCCCTAGTTCTCTCACATCAGCAAGGTCTCAGCTTAAACAAAACCTGCCCTAGTTAGCTATGGTTACAGCACTCCCACCTTGTCCCCACACCCAATATTCACTACTGTGGCAGCCAATTTATTGCTTTCACAGAACAAACTTGCACATTTACCTACAAATTATAATTAAGACTATACTCCATGTGGATCAAAAACATGTTCACTCTACTCACAGAACTTACTCTGCACGTAGCAAAGTGTCCCATACATTGTAGATATCCCAGTCAACCTGCCCCTGGAGTAAATGTAGTTTTGCTTAAAAGCACCTCAATCCCTGAAACTGAATTAAAATTATTCAAGATGCCCCCCTAAGATCAGAAACAAATGTAAATCATCCATAGAAAAAAGATATCACCTTAGATCTCAAATTATTTCTCAAAGCAACTTTGGAAATACAAAGTCTGGTCAATGAATTGGTAATATGAGAAACACACAAAACACACAAGAACAGTAGCATAGCATTAAGGATTTTGGTCAACAATCAGTGCTTTGTGTATATAAAAATGCAATCAGAGGGGGCTTCCCTGGTGGTGCAATGGGTTAAGCAGTGCACTATCAAGGAAACATAGCCACTGCAGCATGAGTTTGATCCCTGCCACTGGCCAGGGAGGGAACCCACATGGCATAGCAGACCTCTCCTGCCTCGCCCACTGCTCCCCTCAGGAGTGTGTTTCAGTCAGTTTGCCTGTTCTGCTCCCCACTCTGTCTGGTGAATCCTCTCACCTCCCGTGACTCTGGCCTGTACCACAGCTCTTCTATGCATAAATAAATAAATCTTAATAAAAAAATGCAATGGGAGATCAAAAAAAATTCTAGAACTGAGATAATACAATAGCTGAATGAACTATCACAATAGATGGATTATAGAAAAGGTAAAATACAGCTGAAGAGAGAATCAGTGAATAGAAGATAGGTCAAAAGGAAATGTCTATACAAGTGGATATACAAGGTGGCAAGAGGATGAAAATACAGAAGAATGTTTAAGAGGTAAAGAGAATACAGTGAGATGATCTAATCTACAAATAATTTGAGCCTAAGATAAAGAATTTGAAGAAACAAAGGTTGAAAATTCTCCCAAATTAACCAAAGACATCAGAGTCAGACTGAAGAAGTTCTAAGAACTAAGCTAATAAATGAAATCTGTGTCTAGATTCTCTACAGAAATATGAAAACCAGAGAAATTTTAAAACTTTTAAAAATAGGTCAGAAGGAAAAAAAAAACACACTATGGCAGATTGTTTGCAAAGATGGCTACAAAAATTCCATCCCGGTACACACATACCTTTTATATGAGATTGGTATACTTTGCCTATCAAAAGATGAAGGTTATGTCCCCATCCCTTGAATATGATGAGCTGGACTTGTTATCTGCTTGAATCAATAAAACACAGCAAAGTGATATGACTTCCAACTTGACACCTCAAAAGATCTTGTGATTTCCATTTTGCTCTCTGAGAACACTGTGAGGAAGTCCTGGCTGACCTCTTTGTAAAGAGTGTGGTCCAGCAAATTACCAATCACCAGATATGTGTTTCAGATAATTTCAGTTCCAGATTAACCATTATCTGACTACAGCTGCAAGAATGACTCCAGTCAAGACCACTGACGAAATAGTTAACCTAGCATAGACTGCTCAGATTCATAAACTAAATAGGTGTTCCTTTAAACTACTAAATTTTTGGATCTTTTGTTACGGCAGCAGTACTGAAAAGATAAAGAATGAATAAATATTTTCTCCAAAGAAAAACAAACTAAATAGCTGACCATAATATTAATATTTAGATATTTAAAGTTTACAGTATTTAAGTTACCAGAACACCATAATAATGTAAATACTGCTTACTGGATTTCCAGTTTTAGAGATAACATAAGATATGGCTCTGTTGTGTTAGGAAAATAAGCAAAGGTTAAAATTTCAACAGGTTAAAATTAAGTCTAACAGAGAGGCAGGGGTGCTAATATCTTTATCCCACAAAGTGGAAGAGTTAAATTTACTGCTGAAAAGTGACACAACAAAAAACAGAGGTTCAAGAGCACTTCTGATACAAAGTTAACCAAATTTTTATGGAATGAATTGTATCCTTACCCTTCAAACCTTCAAAGAAAGATGTTAAAAGTTTTTTTTATTTTAAGATTTATTTATTTATTTGCATACAAAAATTGGGGTATAAGCCATAGTTGTGGGGGGTGAGAGGATTCACCAGAGACAGAGTGGGGAATAGAACAGGCAGACTGACTGAAATACACCGCTGAAGAGCGCAGCAGGCAAGGCAGGAGAGGTCTACTGCGACATGTGGGTCACCTCCCTGGCTGGGGATCAAATTCGTGCTACAATGGCTGCGGATTCTTCATAGTATGGTGCTTAACCCCTTGCGCCACCAGGTAGGCCCCAAAGATGTTATAATCTTGAGTACCTCTGAACATGATCTTGGAAACACAGATTTTGCAGGCAACAAAGTTAAGATGGGTGGACCCTAATGCAACATTACTAGTACACTTAGAAAAAGGAAAAATTTGGCTAGAGACAGACATGCTCAGAGGGAAACAAAGTCAGGACATGGGAGAATGCCATCTACCTGGCAAAGAATGTCTGGGCTTCCAAAATTAAGAAAGAGGCAAGAGCAAGATTCTTCCTTTAACCCTCAGAAAGAACCAACTCTGCTGACACCCTGATTCTGGATTTCTAGTCTCCAGAACTGTGAAACAATAAATTTATGTTGTTTAAACTACCCAGTTTGTGGTGCTTTGTTTTTTTTTTTTTTTTAAAGATTTATTTATTTATGCATACAAGCACTGGGATACAGGCCAGAGGTATGGGGGGGAGGGGTGAGAGGATTCACCACAGAGAGCAGGGAGCAGAACAGGCAGATCAACTGAAGTACACTGCTGAAGGGAGCAGGAGAGGTCTGCCGTGCCATGTGGGTCCCCTCCCTAGCTGGCAGCAGGGATCGAACTTGTGCTGCAGTGGCTGTAGTTTGACTCATGGTGAGTTGCTTAACCCATTGCGCCACCAGGGAGGCCCTGTGGTGCTTTGTTATAGTAGTCTTGGGAAACTAACACACAGCAGAAAGACAAAAAAATAAAGCATATAACAAACGGACCAGGTGGTGATATGAGGTTAATTCTCATCATTCATATTTAGAGAAGCAAAAAATTGTAATGAGTTGAATTTTTTTTAAAGGTTATAATCTAGAATTATAGAGGTCATTAAAAAAAGTCTTGAAAATAGTTTAAGACTGTCTCGGCATAGTGGAATGGAGAGCTGGAAAACATTTCTGTTATATATTCTCTTTAAGCCTTATATGTGCATATTACAATAAAAATTAAAAATCTAAAAGTAAATTATGGAAAACACATAGGATAAACTTTTGAAAAGAAAATACGAAAACTAATATTTAAAATGATCAAAGGATTTGAAATTTAACATTTATGCAAAGTAGGTAATGCCCAATGTAACAAATTATTAGGAAAATGCAAATCAAAACCATAAGGACACCATTTATACCCATGGGGGTGGTTATTATAAAAAACAAAACAAAACAGGAAATAGTTGGTTGGTAAGGATGTAGACAATCCAGAACCCTTGTATGTTGCTAATAGGGATGTAAAATGGTGCAGCCGCTATGGTGGTATATGGTGCATGTATATGATGGTACCTCAAAAAAAAAAAAAAAAAAAAAGAATATAGGGCCTTCCTGGTGGTGCAGCCGGTTGAGTGCCGCACTGTGAATCAGCTGCAGCACAGCAGCACAAGTTCGACCCTGGCCAGGGAGGGGACCCACAGGGTGCAGCAGACCTCTCCTGCCTCGCCCGCTGCTCCCCTCAGCACTGTGTTTCAGTCAATCTACCTGTTCTGGTCCCCACTCTGTCTCTGGTGAATCCTCTCACCCCTCATACCTCTGGCCTGTACTCCAGCTCTTGTGTGCATAAATAAATCTTAAAAAAAAAAAGAATATGGAATTAGCCTCTGATCCAGCATTTTTAAGTGCTCATTGGGCTAAGTTACCCAGTCCTTTGATTTTAATTCATCACCAAGTTGACACCACTCTCTTAAAGGATGGTCATTATAACATTATTAATCATAAAAAATAAGCTACTCATATAGCGTGGAAATAAAACGGGAGGGGAGAGAATGTGGTTTTAGCTTTGCTCCTTGAGGGCTCTAACTTGGGTGACAGAACCTCCTCCCAGTCTTGTTTCTATTACCTTAGTTATCTGAGCTGCATCATCCATCACCACTCATTGGAATTCCATAAATACCTTTTTTAGTTGTGCCACCTGCAACAAAGGACAAAACCTTTAGACACATAAAACAGTTCTATTTAAACCCACAAATGTGTTCCAGTGGAGAGGAAAATACTATAACAAGACTTTTCACAGAGTTGCACTTAATATTCCAGGAGACACAGAACAAAACTCCATTTTAAATAGTAAGCCTGAGTCACAGAAAAGATCACGAGAACTGAATTCAAGGAGAAATCAAAACTTTCCAGTGAAAGCAGGATGAAGTGCTGCTACTCTTATCCCCAAACATACTTAATTTATTAAAACGTCTTGACTTTTCACAGTACAGGATTTCTCCCCTCAGGTACATTCATCCCAGTTTCCCCGCCACCAAAGTGACCACAGTCCTTCAACACACCCCGCTGCACTCTCCTGCTCCCCTTTTCTCTACTCTCCCTCCCGAGTGTCTCAGATCCACAGTCTGCTTCCAAAACTTAACTATTGTTCCAGGGGATATTTGGCAATGTCTCAAGGTATTTTTGATTGTCTTACTAGTCACAGAACAGTCTTGTATAACATAGAATTATCTGGCCTCAAATGCTAAAGTTGGAAAAACCCTGCACTGGTGAAGACCCTTCTTCAGGTCCAAGCTCTACATTTACTAATGAAATGACCCAGACCAAATCTATCATTAACTTCTTTAAGCCTCAGCTTTTTTCTCTTGGGAGGAAAAACAACAACAACATCTGAATTAAATGTTTTCTCCTGTTTTAATTCCTAAGATACTAAAATAATCAAATTAATATCAAAACAATACCTGACACTAAGGTAACTGTAATGAGCCAGACATCATACTAAGTGTTTTATGATTTCTACCTCATTTAATCTTCAAAATAGTTACATACAGAAGGCAGATGCTATCATTATCCTTGTTATTCGGATGAATAAACTGATGAATGGAGACTTGCCTAAAGTCACAAAATGGTAAACAGCAGAGCCAGGATTTGGAACTGGGTCAATCTGATTCTGGAACCCTCATTCTTATCATCTTCATCACTTTGGACCTTTGGACAGAGATCCACATCCTTCCATTCACAGCCCACTAAACACCATACAAAACTTTAGATCAGAAAGAAAGTCACTATTTTTTTAGCTACAAATTAGCCATTAAAACAACAAGATCTGAAATTGTTGGGGACCTGATGACACAGCTTGCTCATCACACAACTCCTTCCAAAACGAAGCACCCTAAGAATGTTCACACTCTTCAATCTATTTTATTTCTGGGAATCTATTCAAGAAAATTATCCTAAATATAGTGAAGAACTCCATACAAAGATGTTCATGCTGAGTGAAAATTGAAGAATTTAGGGAATGGATATATTTTTAAAGTTTATGAAGACTACAAAATAATCCACTTTGTTAAAAAAAAAAAGACGAAGAAAAGCAGGGCTCAAGATTTTATATGATGGCAGACAAAGATAAATTGTTCAGATCTGTTTTCAAGAAAGGACTTAATGCCTGGCTGGCTGCAAGGCATATGGTTAGCTGACAGCTTCCTGCTGTTAACGCCTTCAGACTCCACCTCAGCCTTCAAGCAGAAGGCACCCTTTCCTCAGGACTGCTCCCAGCCAATGATGGGCAACAAGATGGTTCCAGGGCTCGGTAATTTCTGCCCAGGGAGGGATTCCTCTAAAGGGCAATCTGAGCTGCAGAGACTGTCAAGCATACACTGTAGTTTAATGGCTTCCTCTGCCCAACAATGGAGAAGCCACTGATATACAGGTGTGTGTGTGTGTGTGTGTATATGAGAAGTATATTTACAATGTTGGAAGAAACAGAAAGTACTGGGGTTAAAAATAAAACTCCAAAATAAAGACATCAGCAATGGTGGAACCTCTGTACAAGTATCTCTTATCATCTGTTACTTATACCTAATAAAAACATGAAAAGAAAATGTTACACTAGAGTTTGCTTCTAAAAAAAATATTCCAATTAACGGCAGGACAAATTGGTATATTTTATACACAATGCACCCAACTTCGCCGAGGGTGAATCATAACCAAACTGCTGGTGTTCTTAAGGGGAGAAAAAAACAAAAACAAAAATTCAAGCACAGGGGCCTCCCTGGTGGCGCAGTGGGTTAAGCAACGCATTATGAAGCAAACCGCAACCACTGCAGCACGAGTTCGATCCCTGCTGCCGGCCAGAGAG
>JAGFMF010011769.1:8558533-8575213 GCA_019455555.1 Galemys pyrenaicus
CCCGCTCTGTCTGTGGTGAATCCTCTCACCCCCCCACACCTCTGGCCTGTACCCCAGTGCTTGTATGCATAAATAAATAAATCTTTAAAAAAAAAAATTCAAGCACAGGTCCATGTAGTAATTAACTGAAAAATAAGGCAGTGGGCTTTACAGAAATTTCATAAGCTCGGCTTCCACATTTCTTTTATTTAAACTCGTAGTTTAAAGACTCACAAGTATGGAGCCTGTTCTCACAGATGAGATCAATGACCCAGACAGATGACAGTGACTGGGTGAGCAAAGACGGTTGTTTTGGCCTATTTCTCAATGCCTCTTTTCTAGTATACTGGAAAGTATTGCAATATCTAAATGTAGGAAGTACATTAAATATACAATTCCAAAAATGCCAACATGTAAGATTATTCTAAGAGCTGTTCAAAATCTAGCTCCTTCCCTCTTCCTATGTAAACTGATACTGTCATTTCAAGCAGTTTCCTCTCAATGCTGATTCTCTCAGCACGTAAAAAGACTCAAGGCTTTATCATCTTAGAAACTTCTCTCAAAGGACATCTCTCCCATGCCTCCCCACACCCAGTTACCACTTTCTCCCCTTTCCTTCCCTACCAATCTTCTCAACAGGTTACACTTAGGTGTCTCTCCTACCTTACCTCAAACTCTGAGAAAGGACCTTAAGGTCTTCATTGGAGTTGCTCTAGATAATCAACAATGACCTCCAAAGGAGAATTGTCAGTCCTTACTTATTTCACCAAACTGCAGGATTTAACCACTCTTATCCCCATCAATACTCATCAGCATTTCTCAGTAGATCTAGAATTGGCTTTTAATTATTGGTGTTGCCCAAATCAGAGATTCTTAGTTGTTCTAATTCCTTCCCCTTCTTTAGTCACAAGAATAAGTCATTAACTCTAGCAAAGTATGTGTCACAAACTGTTTTAAGGTTATGGCCTCCCTCAACTATGTCTTAAAAATAGACCTAAAGCTTAGGAGAGTACCCAGAATAGGCAATCTAGAAAAAAAAAAAATTTTCCCCCTAAGTCTTATCAGGAGAGTTCAACATACAAAGAATTCTATCACAATGAAAGTTAATGATGAATTCTAGTAATTTGAATCTTTGTTTATACTAAGACATCAGTTCTTTTTAATTTATTCTTGAACTTGATAGTAAGACTTAAAGGAAAAAAGAAAAACAGCAAAATTTAAACTTCATGAAGTAAAAGGTGAGGCAAACAGCAACTATAATCCTTATTAAGTGAAAACAATAATGATCTTTTGCTATGCAATGTTTTAATAACTGCTTGGTATCTAAGGTCTTCATAGGAGCTGGTCTAGATAATCAACAATGCCTGATTTTTAAGGCAAAGAAATGCTGCTTGAATCTATGAAACAACTGACTTAGTCAAATCTTGTAAAATGCTAATAGAGACTGATTACTAATAATAGACACTCAGACATATCAAAAAGCAGCTTAACAAGGATCAGATTAAAGCTACTATTTATTATTTATTATGTACCAGGTATTTTTATAAAACAGTATAATGTACATTATTAAACATTATCTTCAAAACAAGCACAGGAAGCAAATGCTTATTTTGCTGATCTTACAGATGAAGAAAGTGTGGTGCAGAGCAGATAAATAACTTCTCCACAAACAACTGCCTGGTGGAAGACTGAGACTCAAACCCCGGTATAACTAATTCTACACTCTAAGTTCTCATCCACTGGTTGAACAGCATCTATAATCAAGATATATCAAAAGTTATGTGAGGAAAGCGGTCTCTTCTGTAGAAGCTAATGGAAAGTTTCAAAGCCCTGATAGAAATATGTAATTGTCATATAATTTCCCAAGTATGGTGCAATATGTGAGACTTTCTGATCACTCTGAATGAATAATATAAACTGGAAGAGCCAATTCCTTGGTATAGCAGAACCTCCTATTCCAAAAATTGGAAACAAAACCTTATGGCAAATTACAGAGGCACTGCCACCATTCCATTTTCTACTGTTAACGGCATCATTGCCAGGAAGCGTCATGCTTCATGCTTAATACAGCAACCACCAGTCTTGCTAATCACTAAGTTTCTGTCTTTTTGCTTCCTCAGGAAGCAGACAGGAAAATCATGCTCCTGGATCTCTTTTGCAAAGAGGAGTTATCACTTAAAAATAGAAACAAATGAATATATAAAAAGTAATTTTGTACTTTGAGTTTAATATACAGAAATGTTGGCTGTCAACCAATCTTTAAAGAAGTCTTTTTTATCTTGCAATATAGCAATCTAAAAAGTCTAAAACTCTCCCACTTCTAAAGACTACAAATGTTGAATAAATATAACTAACATCCTTTGAAAAGCTTAGCAAAGTTCTCAAGAAAGTAGAGAAGATTGCCAGCAGCACGAAACAGTGAACCAAAAGTACATGCTGACTGGATGGGTTGAGTCTCAGCACTATCAGGCTATGGCCAGCCACTGTTGTGTGGGTTCGATCCCTAGCCAGGGAGCTCGCCCACATGGCGCAGGGGACCTCTCCTGTCTCACCGTGATATTGCTTCCTTCAGCAGTGTGTTTCAGTGGATCTGCCTATTTTGCTCTTCACTCTATGCATGTCTCTCTGGTGAGTCCTCTCACCCCCTGTACCTCTGGCTTAACACCCCAGTTCTTGTACACATAAGTAATTCTTAAAAATAATTAAAAAAAAAAAGAAGCAGCATGTGCTGACCTCTAATGCTGGTATATGTATTGGCCCCAGAAGCGTTTGTTAACACATTTGAGTAACCAAGGGAAGTCAGGAGATGGAAACAGGAGAAAAGAGAGACCATTAAGGTACGTAGGGAACTGGATCCAAGAAATCTTTCAAAATTGTAGCTCTCAAAGCTCTATACTCGCAACAAAAATAGACAAGAAAAAGAAAATCCACCTTCATGAACAAGAAGACCAGAAAGCTTGTCTGTCTCAGTTTGAGCTGTGGGTGAAGAAAGGAAAATACTTCCCCTTGAGAATCTGAAACCACAGACAAATACATCATATGAATCTGAAGTCTAAATTTGCTCTATCAATATATGGTCAAGGGACCCCCCAGATGGTAAATTAAAAAACTGATGCCAGTGATGCAACTATACATCTTCAACAAAAACAATCACTGAGGAATGGCAAATCCTCAACAAACGCACAAGATTGAGAAAGCATAACAGTCTCAAAAAGACTACAAAAAGTGTGTCTAGCAATGATTCAAGATAAAAGGATCAAACCCATCAAGAATAAGAACTTAAAAAGTAAGAAAATAAAGCAGAACCAAGTGGTACTTCCAAAATGAAAAACAGATGCTAAAGTCTAAAATTCTGTAGATGGATTAACCACTAGAAAAAACAAAACAGAAGAAGACAGAGTTAGCAAACTGGAAAATAAATCAAGAATCCATCAAAAATGCCATACAGAAAAATAAGCATTTTCTGACATAGAAAAAAATCACTGTAGAACTAAAGTAGTAAAACTTACACGGATATGCAAATAGTAACAACAGCCCAAATAAGTTTGATAAAGAAAAAAAGAGTTGAAAGAGTCTCTGAATTCCAAAAGCACAGCCATTTTACACTTTCTTTGCCTTAACACATCAAACAAATTGCTTTCAAGCAAACTAGGAATTATAAGAGATCTTCTCAACCTGATCAAGTTCATCTATGGAAAAACTTAGACTCAACATCATATTTAATGATGACATACTGCCTGTCCTTAAAAATGGAACACCTTTCTTATTCAATATTGTATTGAAGCATACTAGCCAATGTAAAAAAGAAGATTAAAAAAAAGGATGTAAACTGGAAAAGTATGGGGCCTCCCTGGTGGCGCAAGGGATTAAGCACCACATTATGAAGCATCCACAGACAATGCAGCACGAGTTCAATTCCCCGCCAAGGAGGCGACCCACATGGCACAGCAGACCTCTCCTGCTGCTCCCCTCAGCAGTGTACTTCAGTCCACCTGCCTGTTCTGCTCCCCCCCCTGTCTCTGGTGAATCCTCTCCCCATACATCTGGCCTGTACCCTAGTTCTTATATGCATAAATAAATCTTTTTTAAAAAAGAAGTACTAAAATTCTCTTTATTTACAGAGAATGTGATATTATAGGAGGAAAAAACCCTTAAGAAGCCTACCAAAAAAGGGGCCTCCCTTGTAGTGAAAGGGGTTAAGGAGCAGCACTATGAAGGTATAGGCAGCCACTGCAGCAAGTTTGATCCCCAGCTAGGGAGGGGACCCACATGGTGCAGCAGACCTCTCCTGCCTCGTCGCTACTCCCCTCAGCAGTGTGTTTCAGTCAATCTCCTTGTTGTTCCCCATTCTCACCCCCCCCACACACACCTCTGGCCTGTACCACAGTTCTTGTATGCATAAATAAATCTTTAAAAAGAAAAAAAAAACTGTATGCATAAATCTTTAAAAAGAAAAAAAAAGTCTATCAAAAAAGTAGAACCAGTAAGTTTACCAAAGTAGCAGGATACAAGGTCAACATGAAATAAGCAAATAAATATCAAGGGCACCTAAATATATTAGCAATAAATAGCTGAAAATTTAAATATATTAAAAAAGGCATCAGTAACAGGATTTTAAAAAACACAAACTATTTATGAGTATATTTAAGAAAAGATGTGCAAGATCTGAAATTAGATAGAGGTGAAGGTAGCACAACACTGACTGCATATAACTATATACTTCAAAATGGTTAATTTTGTGTTATGTGAATTTTACCTCAATAAAAAAAATATGTAATTTAAAGTATAAGGATTTAGCTGTGTAAAAACCAAAATCTGTTAAGGTGAAACAGTCTGCAGAAGTTTGAGATGACTCTTTTTTGCCCACGATACCTCTTTACATGGATAACAAAGAGCGTGTAGAGAAGAAGGGTGGGATCAAATCATAAATTGGTATAAAAGCTAAGATTCTGATTCTGTTGCATAGTTTTTCCACAAATGACATGAAGACCAAAACTTAATAAACGGTACTAATTTTATATAAACAAAAATAAAATGTTTTATTTTTAAGCTATAATTTAAAAATTAGAGTTGGGCCTCCCTGGTGGTGCAAGGTTAAGTCTCAGCACTATGAAGCTATTGGCAACCACAGCGGCAAGAATTGGATCCCCCGCCGGGGAGCCGACCCACATGGCACAGCAGACTTCACCTGTCTTGCCTGCTGCTCCCCTCAGCAGTGTATTTCAGTCAGTTTGTCTGTTCTGCTCCCCGCTCTGTCTCTGGTGAATCCTCTTACCTCCAGCACCTCTGACCTACACCCCAGTTCTTAAATGCATAAAGCTTTTAAAAAAATTATAGTCAACGCTTCTTATTTATGGTAGTTATGATCTTTAAAGTTACCGTAAGTACTGAATTGGCAAATATTAAATTGTTGGCCCTAAGGAAAATGTAAGGTTAGGGTCCTGTGAGACTTTGGTCACAGTTTCATCAAAATGCCATTTAGATTATATAAAGTGTGTTCCCCAACATATTTCTAAAACAAAGCAATCTCAGAATTGAAAACTTAGTCTTCCACATAACCCATTTATAACAATTAGCAGGCATTTTAAAAATTCTGCAGCTTCCTGATTTGTAGAACTTGCCTTGTCTGTATCTACTGACATGTTCACATCGTATCACCTTTTGAAACATGCAAACCAGCCAGCAGTAACCAAGAACGGCTTACTATTTTCCTGATCCTGGGTACCATGACTAACATTAGCCTTAGCCTCATGACAATACTGTCCACTATGCCTTTCTTATGTTCATCATCTCATGAATCCACAAATTTACTCACTTTTCCATAGACTCTACTATAGCTGTGAACACTTTCTAGAGCAACCTTATGGACAGATTGGTGAATTTCTTCTTTTTTCTAGATGTGTCACATTGTGGATTCATTAACTCCAAACTTAGACAGCAGCACAACTCTGAATGTGAATGAAGCTTACCTAGCACATATATATTTTTCCCATAAAGAACATGACACTGACTTCTTAGACTTAGGAATACTAGATTACATTTCAGCATTACTTTGGGGGCCATTTAAACAAATAAACAAAAAAAATGCAAAACATGCGGTACTAAACAGACTGTGAAAAGGTCACTTATTTACAGTATGAGAACTGAAACAAGGCAGAGCATGACCTCATATGACCCCACCTGGGAATGTGCACTTCGTGTATGTCAATGGGCAACCATGAAAGTGCTCTGAATACTGACTTGGGGGTTACAAATAAATCTTAGTGGGGCCTCCCTGGTGGCACAAGGGGTTAAGCACAGTGCTATGAAGCATCCACAGCCACTGCAGCACAAGTCTGATCCCCGGCCAGAAAGGGGACCCACATGGGCACAGCAGACCTCCCCTGCTTCACCTGCTGCTCCCCTCAGCAGTGTATTTCAGTTGATCTGCCTGTTCTACTCCCTACTCTGTCTCTGGTGAATTTTCTCACCCCCAGCATCTCTGACCTACACCCCAGTTCTTGTATGCATGAATAAATCTTTTCAAAACAAAAACAAATCTTAGTAAGTAGGTGAATCCGCAATTACAATATCTGTGAATAAAGATCCAATGTACCTCCTTCCATCCTGAATAATGCAGTTTAAAAACCATTAGATGGTGCTGAGCAAGGTTGGCATCCACATAATCTCAGATGGAAAGAGACAATGGATACACAAGAGGCTTGATCAATTAAATAAATATTAAGAATAGTAGGAGCCAAATTCTCTGTCAGAGAAGGGAGTTACAAATATGAAAAAGGAGAAAGAAAACTTTAAAATAAACTGAGGTGTTGAATTGGATTGGTGGTACTGTATGAATTCACAGCACACATAGTTATAATCACATACAATGCAGTATTTAGAAATAATACGCATGAATGTTTACGTATGTATATACATGTATAAATTCCCTAGCTCCAGCCATCAAGAGAGCCTGAGAGCTGTGATGCCCCAGGAGAACAATTATTCCTCGTGTCCAGATCTGGTTTTTAAACCCATTCTCCAATGAAAGAACCAGGAATCTTTGGTAAAATTTTTGACTCCAGGGTTGGGGATAAGAGAACTATAAAAAGAGACTGGAATATCTTGTTGCATCAAAAGTAATGAAGGGATGTAACCAAAAAATGATAGGACATGACAAAATATAGGAGTCAGTTTGATGTAGCATCCACTGGCCCAATCTGGGGCAAATTCTGCATTAAAATAACAAATGAGGGTCTCCCTGGTGGTGCAGTGGGTTGAAAGCATCCGCGGCACAGAAGCAGAGTTCAATCCCTGGCCAGGGAGGGGACCCACATGGCACAGCAGACCTCTTCTGCCTTGCCCGCTGCTCCCCTCAGCAATGTATTTAGGTCAATCCACCTGTTCTGCTCCCCACTCTGTCTCTGGTGACTCCTCTCACCTCCTGAGCCTCTGGCCTGTACCCCAGCTCTTGTATGCATAAATAAATAATTTTAAAAAAATAGGAATCATAGCTATATCTATATTAATAATAAGTGAATGGAGAAAAGAATGCTTTTCCTTACAAAGGTATGTCAACTGATAAATGTGGAGGAGTGATGAAATGAGGAAATCATCATTTGGCAACCACTGTAATGCAGCCAAGAAATCTCAATGGCTATTGAAACTAGAGGGTGAAAGTTTGACAAAGAATGCGATGTTTGCATGGTATCCTCCTTTTTGTAAAATACTTATACAAGCACAAAGAGAAAAAAATTTACAGTAAAGAAAACTGGCAAGCACTACCTTCAGCAATCAAGGGGTTAACATCATGCGAAATCAAACACATGGAATTGTCTATTTCCTGACAGGATAGAAAAAGAATACATCACCATTTATGTGGTATTCTTGATCAAATGCATACTTTTTAAATGAATTTTATTTTTAAAAAGATTTACTTATGCTTAAGAACTGGGATGTAGGCCAGAGGTGTGGGGGTGGGGGTGAGAGAACTCACCAGAGACAGAGTGGGGAGCAGTGGGCCAGGCAGGAGAGGTCTGCTGTGCCATGTGGGTCAGCTTCCTGGCAGGGATCAAACTCAAGCTGCAGTGGCTGGTGACAGCTTGATAGTGCTGAGACAACCCCTTGTGCCACCAAGGAGGCTTCTCAAAATATTCTGAATGTTAACATTCATAAAGAAACATTAAGCCCAAACTGAGCGATAGATCTCAAAATAATTAGGGTAGGCTTTTAAAAAGTATCAAACTGATCAAGTTAAAAACAGACATGGCAACTAAAGGCAAAGTGTGGTTCTGAACTGGATCCTTCTGTTTTACAGACCATTCCTACAATAGCTAGAAAAACTTGAATGGGGTCTGAGAATTACCTAGTATACTGGATCACTGCTAAGTTCTTGATTTTAAAGGCTTTATCATGGTTACATGTTTGTAGGAAATACACAGGGCTAATGGAGTATCAAGGGAGCAACTTACATTCAAGAAACACAGGGAGGGAAAATACTTTTTGTACTATTAAGGCACACTTACCTATAAATATAAAAATGTTTCAAGATAACAAAATGGAAATACAAAAAAAAATACACACCAATAGAATCTATTTTATCCTTAGTAAAATTTTTGGATAGGAAAGTATTCCATTATTCTCCCATTTTCACAGCAATCCCCAACAGAAATTTCCGAGATGCTGGAAATGTTCTATGTGATTCCCACACTGGACAATGCAGATCTAAAGCGCTTTTCCATAAAAAATTACTTTAAATATTAGATTGAAAAACAAATCAAGTTACTTCCCCCCCCCCCCCCAATACTTGCTGATGTATGACTGGTCCTAGATATTTTTCAAATCTTCTAATTTCTTAAATAAGGTTGAATATTTATTAGAAGCAATAATCTATCTTTCATATGAGAGTGGTTTTTTTGGTATATACTACTCATGTAGTATACATGAGTATACCTTTTAATACACTCATGTCTTTTCTACTTTTTGCAGAAGGCCTTTGTAAAATCTAGGGGTGTGTACGTGTCTAACCCTCATTCCCCGCCACCTGGCTCTCAGTCATTCTCCCAAACTCCTTATAATGTACACTTTACTGTGACCTCCTTTCTTCTTTATGTTTCCCCAGCAATAACGGTAACACTGTATACAAGTGGTGTTACAAATTTATTTCTTACCAGCTTAGGATAAGCCCTCATTCCCCGCCACCTGGCTCTCAGTCATTCTCCCAAACTCCTTATAATGTACACTTTACTGTGACCTCCTTTCTTCTTTATGTTTCCCCAGCAATAACGGTAACACTGTATACAAGTGGTGTTACAAATTTATTTCTTACCAGCTTAGGATAAGCATCCTCTTGGGGGCCCTCCCTGGTGGCGCAGTGGGTTAAGCAACACACTATGAAGCAAACCGCAGCCACTGCAGCACAAGTTCGATCCCTGCTGCCGGTCAGGGAGGGGACCCACATGGCGCAGCAAACCTCTCCTGCCTTGCCCGCTGCTCCCCTCAGCAGTGTATTTCAGTTGATCTGCCTGTTCTGCTCCCCACTCTGTCCGGTGGATTCTCTCACTGTCCGCACCTCTGGCCTGTACCCCAGCTCTTGTATGGTCTTGGTTTATATCATTTAATAAGGTCACACAACTCCAGTAAGTATAACCAGCATAAGCAAGTCTGGAATCTACTGGCCCTTAAACATATAAATTCAACAAGTGATTCCGGAAGGTGAGGCATTCTAGAGCAGTCTACCAGTCATGTGTGCAGCTTATTTTAAGAATCTTTCAGTTCAATCTAGAGGAAGAATAAAGTATGGTTAATTCAATAATTTGGTTAAATATACTCTATAACATGAGGACTATTTAATCATAGTCATTTAATTAGCATTTTTTTTGTTGTTGTTGACCTCCTCACTCCCCAAACAGTCCATTGTTTCAGGACTATTGGTTGAGTAGTCCATCCTTTTCTCCCTGATGTAATTTGATTAAATGTTTCCCATTCTAAATTCTACACATATACAGGCCTGTCTCTGGACTCGCTATTCTGCTCTAATTATTTGTCTTTTCTAAAAAAATGCCAAATTGTCTTAAATACCTTTAATTTTCTGATATATTTTACCACCTGATGAGTCAAACGTCACATACCACACCCTCCCTTCTATTGCTCTCCAGTTATTGCTCTTAAAAAAAAAAAAAACTCAACTATTGAATTCCAAATGAACTGTATGTGCAATCTGTCAAACTCTCAAAAAGGTTCACACCCTACTGGATTTACAAAGCAATCTGCATAAAATCTGTAGAACTGGGAAGCACTGACATCTATATACTATCTTTATAATGTTTAAAGTTTACATATAGGAATACAGCATAAACATTGAAATTATTATCTTTTAAAAGTACTTCAGTAAAGTTTTATCATATTCTTCATTAACCTTGTATATTTCTTATTAATGTGTACTCTTTCCATACACTTTTTAAAAAAATCCATTAGGAAAAAAAATCCTTTAGTGTAGCACCTAACACAATGTATAAAGAATCATTTTGTAGGAGTAGGTCATCCTCACTTTTTCACTCTTCGCTACCCCATACCCTTCCAAAATAGGATTCACCATCAAAACATGAGCATGAAGCAATTAATCAAAGTTTCCAAAACTGACAAGTATCTTGCTAGGTTATATAAATCCAATACAAGATTTTTGAAAGGGATAAGAAAACAGAGGCTTTATTCATTTGGAGCAGGGAGGATATTCCTAAGTTTTTTACCACCCTTGTTAACCTTGGGGGCAGGGAGTATATACGTTAAAAATACCTCCCTTCCTTTATACTCTTTCATACAAACCTTCTTCTCTGAATCTCTCTAGCCTTTACAACCTAATCAATAATTCTATTCCTTATAAATAAATGGAACAGTGAACATTTGCTAAGAGCTCCCTGTGAGTCAGTCACGTGACATAACAGCCCATTTATTCCTCACTACAACTTCATGAAGTGGATGCTATTATTATTGCCCATTTTCAAGATGAGAAAATTGAGGCATGAAAACATTAAGTAACTAGCCCAGGGTTACATATCTAATAAGTAGCAAGGATGAATTTTGAATCAAGGTAGTTCAGCTTCAGAATTCATATTTTAAAAGAGTACATTAATTCATGTATTCATTTCATTAGTGGATCAAATTTTGTGGGCCAGTTGAAAACTTTCATTGTGCTAAATAACGCTCAGCATTCCTAACATTCTGAATTCATCAAGTTAAAAAGAAATCCTCCAATTATATTCTTAAATATCCTAAAAAGGACTAAACATTAATAATTTTGTATTTTAAAAGTCTTCTGTTTGATATAAACAAAAGCTTCAGTTAAAACTGCAGTTTTGGCTTAGCAACCTGTCTATATGTAACTTAATCACTTAAATCTATTCAACAGCATTTCCAACCCCCTTCTGGGATGACCTGGCACCAATGTTCCCAAAATGTATTATTAAAGAATCTCATGCTTTTAAAAGAAAGGATCAGACCAGTGCTGGCAGCTGCCAAGAATGAATTTACTGCCTGGTTTCCATGACTGCATCAATCTGAGACCGGCATAAGAGAGAAGACGTATCCTTGGAAACAAACTCTTTGCTTTCCTCAAGAAAAGGAATAGGAAAAAAGAGGAAGAAAGCTTCAGAATAATTTAACTTGTGCATAATGTGCCCATTGCACATGATAATCATGGGCAAAAGTCCTGTCCCAAGCAAACTTGTGAGAAAGTTACAGTGTCTAGTGGAAAACCTCAAACTGGTTTTACAGAAAATATTTTATGAGTCATATACAATATTTCAGTTTCAATCTTTGAAAGAAAATCACAATAGAGGCTCTATCAATAAGAACTACACGAACAATATCTAACTATGAACAATACTGAGTACCCCCTAAATATCCTTACTGTGAAACAGCATTCTACTGTCTGAATTCTCCACATACATCTTGTAAACTCTAGAAGCGTCTTTTGTTTTAGGTATTGCAAACTACTGAAATTTTTCCAAATTCAGGAGCAGACTGAATATACTTATGAAGTGCAAATATGCTTTAATAAAATATATTAAATACAGCCTTCCAGGTTTTCGTAAACCAGAAGCCATCCCAACCTTCCTTTCCTGGAGTTATAAATATACTTCCTGTCATCAACAGCAATAGCTAGAGCAACCCCTCTGTTCAAAAGAACCGAAAATGTATTATTATACGTATCCTCTCTTCTGTTACCCACCCAACCATACCAAGAGGAACTACAGAGGGAAATGCAGAGCTAAGTAAAGTTGAGTAGTGCAGAGATTGTAACTTTTATTAAAAAAGTAGGCTATGTTCATTTGAATGATGCCTAGGGATGTATTAATCAGCTATTACAGGGTCAGAGTAAATTTTAAACTCAAAATTTTGGAGCAGGTGGATCAGCTGTCCTGATCCTGTTATATTTTGTATTTTATTAATTGCTATTTGGGGACCAGTGTCATTTAATTAAGTCATGGTAACAGAAATTCGTAATGTTGGAATAGTGGAAGGTAAAGACCATCTGTATACAAAAATGGAACATGGAAATAGAGGAAAGGGGGCTGCTCAGCCAGCACTTTCAGTGGAGCTAGGGCCAAGAAGATGGCCCTCATTGTCAAGAGAATATTACCTAAAAAGACCAGATTCTCAATATCAGAGAAAAGAGAAATGGGGTGGGGGAGGGGAGAAGCTTATGGTGTTGCAAAGTAATTAGAAGTATCAGAGTGAAACTATGCTTTTCAATATTTATAGATATACATATCTGTGTATATTTAAAAGCCATGTACATGTTTTTGTATAAAAATTCCACAAACCAGGCCTCCCTGGTGGTGCAGTGGGTTAAGCAATGCACTATGAAGCAAACTGCAGCCCCTGCAGCACGAATTCAATCCCTGCCATCGGCCAGTGTACTTCAGCAGTGTACTTCAGCCAATCTGCCTGTTCTACTCCCCACTGTCTCTGGTGAATCCTCTCACCCCCCCTGCAGCTCTGGCCTGTACCCCAGTTCTTGTATACATAAATAAATCTTATTAAAAAAAAATTCCACAAACCCTCCAGCCACCAACATCCATGTTTCACTGCCTACCCAATATAGGATGTTTCCACTCACACTTTCTCACAAGCTACGGTAATAAAGGGTCTTCCCCATGCTTTCCTCTAGTTCCTTCTGTTTCGTGACTGACCGTCGTGCTTCTTCCATGTGGTCCTGCATGATAATGGTATGTCTCCTGCTTCTGAGTGATGAACATCCTTCAATGGCACTGACCTCTTCATGTCGTCACTCAGTCATAGCTATAAATTAAATCCCTATTACAATATAAAGCAACTTCCTGCTCTGATCTTTATTAAGAGAGTAATGACACCACAATAGTAAAGAGCATGTCTGATATCCAGATCTGGATTTCTAAATATATCCTTTAACAAAAGAACTAGAGTTACTTGATGAAATAGTTGATTCTTGAAGATAATGAAAGTACAAGATAAGCACGGAAGAGCATGTGCCGGAAGAAAGAAACGTAATGATCAAAGAATGATGAGTATGAAGAAAGGACACAGGAGACAGTTTGGAAGGGCTTCCACTGGCCAAATCTGGGATAATTTGAGCATAAAAACAAATTAATAAATTAGGAATCTAGGAATCAGTGCTGATATGTCTAAATGATTTTTTAAAAACAAAGGGGAGAAAGCTTTTCCTTACAGTGAAATGCCAAATGATGACTGCAGAAGGAATGATGACATTTTTTAAATTCACCATCTGGCAACCATTACAGTAATAACTTATTCAGGCACAAATCATCAATGGATGCTAAAACTAGGTGAAAATTTGATGAGAAATGAGCTATTTACATAGTCTCAAAGTATATCCTACTATATATAACTTATTAATTCGTAAGTGCAAAATACTTTTGAACTAATTTTAAAGTGTAGAAAACTATCAAGCAACATCTTAACTAAGATGTAAAATTTAACATTCCCAGTGACAGGGACAATTGATAGCTGTCTCCTGATATGATGCGATGAGACTACAGCACCATGCCCATGGTCCTCCCACCAAAAATGCGTGATCTAACTTTGCTTATGAGAAACTATCAGATTAGCCCAAATGAAGGACAATTCTATAAAATAATTGGTCTATTCTTTAAAAATGTCAGGATCACTGAAAACAAGATTGAAGAACTATTCCAGATTGAAGGAGGACTACAATGACATGACAACCATTAATGCACAGCATGGTTCTGAATGATCTGTGAATCAGAAATACAAGAGGAAAAGGAAGAGGCTTTTCTGTATTTTTGTTAAAGGGGGAAGTTGGATGCTTGTTGCTTTTTTGGTTTTTGATCTTTGCTATAAAGAATACTAACAGGAGGTCAATAAAATTCAAGTCTATGGTTTATGATTTACAGTATATGCAAGTATTTATTTCCTGGTTTTGATGGGTGGGCTGTGATTATCTAGGAGTGTCCTTTGTTCTTAGGAATTACCTGCTGATTCAGAGGTAACAGAGCAAATTATTTCTCTAATGATTCATAAAAATTGTATGGACTAAAGGATAAAGTGAGCAAGATGAGGCAATGACAAACTGTTAACAATTTAACATTTACAATGTGTAATCTGGGCGAACAATACAGTAGGTCAAAGAGCAAATACATGTTAACAATTTCCAAAGGAGTTAAGTCTTATAGGCCATATTGTTTAACCACAATGCCATTAAAAAAAAGGTGACTGGAAAAACCTCAAGTTTGACAATGAAAAGAAACACATAAAAAACCCATGGATCAAAGAAAACCACAATGGAAATTAAAAAATAGCCTGAACTGTTAAGAAAAACTCTAACCAAAGACTATCAATAGTAATCTGATACTATCAATGTATAAGATTAAAATAGAGTACACATCATGACCAAAATATACTTATATTAAAAACTAATTAATGAAAGACCAGTTGCTAGAGATGAGTGAAAAAAATGGGAAAGTATTGTTTATTTTTAAAAAAGATTTTATTTATTTATGCATACAAGAACTAGGGTACAGGCCAGAGTCCAGGGAGGTGAGAGGATTCACCAGACAGAGTGGGGAACAGAACAAGCAGACTGACTGAAACACACTGCTGAGGGGAGCAGCAGGTGAGGTCTGCCCGGCCATGTGGGTCCCTTCCCTGGCCAGAGGCAGGGATCGAACTGGTGCTGCGGTGGCTGCAGTTTACTTCACACACGGTGCATTGCTTAAACCACTGTGCCACCAGGGAGGCCCTGGGAAGGTTACTGTTTAAAAGGTTGAGTTTCAGTGAAGATGATGAAAAGAATTTGGAGATGGTGGTGGTAATGAGAGCACAATAATCAATGCAAATGGTTATTAGGTTATTTTTAACCTAAAAGTAGTTTAAAAATACATTTTGCTATATATATTTTACAATGAAAATTAGATAAAACATGTTAAAAGAAAAAATAGCAATACTTCATTAAAATATTGATAATTTAAAGGAAAATCACAAGAATATTAATATAGAACAACACAGGATTTAATGAATTCAACATTAATTCACAAGAAACCTTTGTAGACCAGGAATCGAGGGGAATATATTTCCTTACTCTGATAAATGGTGTCAACAAGCAAATTGACCTAAGAATCACAGGACTAAATTCAAGAGATTTCTCTAGGATCAGATAACACTGCATGGAATGTAAACTCTTTGCACAGTTCTCTTAAAATCTTATCTCAATTATTTGACATGTAAAAAACAGAAAAGGAAGCTGTAACCTGTATATCGACAAATATTGTTTAGACATTAAGAACTGCTTCAACAGAAAAAGGGTTCTTGTAAACTACTTGAGAAAAAATGGCTTAAGAACGACAGCTTTAAAATGAAAAATCACTTTGGGCAAGAAGTTAATAGTCAACAATTCCTTTAAGTAGCATAATTCTGGTTGTTTTTTTTTTTTTTTTTGGAGTTACCTTTTCCAAAAGAGTTGTTTTGTTGGACTCACCAGGAAATTACACTATTTGAAAGTAGGCATTTTAGAGGAAGATTACCAGTATCTTTCTATAGCTAAAATGAGTAACTGGGTACTTGAGCTTTGACATTTTTCCACAAATTAAATTCATTCAAGTCATGTTTTATTCACTTGGAGAGTTGGAGGCTGACCCATCCATTCACTGACAGGATGCAGCAGTCAGACCCTTTTCTGATTGTCATCCTGGTCCAGACTGCCACTGTTCCATGAGGGGATGAAGTGGCTACCTACCCAAAAGAGTCAACATCTTTACATGTCTTCATTTTCAAAGTTGGATTTGTTATTAATCAGCAATTATACTTGTAATATCAAAGTTCCTTTTTCTTTTTTTTATAGAAGGATTTGTTTATTTATGCATACAAGAACTGGGGTACAGGCCAGAGGTGTAGGGTGAGAGGGTTTACCAGAAACAGAGTGGGGAGCAGGACACGCAGGTTTACCGAAATAAACTGCTAAGGGGAGCAGCAGGCGAGACAGGAGAGCTCTGCTGTGCCATGTATGGGTTAGCTCTCTGGCCAGAGTTCCAACTAGGGTTTTAATGATTATAGATAGCGCTGAGACTTAACCCCTAGGCCACCAGAGAAGCCCTAAAGGGGGTAAAATCTTTTTTTTTTTTTTTTAAGATTTATTTATTTATGCATACAAGCACTGGGGTACAGGCCAGAGGTGGGGGGGTGAGAGGATTCACCACAGAGAGCGGG
>JAGFMF010011769.1:8575619-8603550 GCA_019455555.1 Galemys pyrenaicus
GGGGGTGAGAGGATTCACCACAGAGAGCGGAGAGCAGAACAGGCAGATCAACAGAATACACTGCTGAGGGGAGCAGCGGGCACAGCAGGAGAGGTCTGCTGCACCATGTGGGTCCCCTTCCTGGGCGGCTGCAGGGATTGAACTCTTGCTGCAGTGGCTGCGGTTTTGCTTCATAGTGCGTTGCTTAACCCACTGCGCCACCAGGGAGGCCCCAATAATAGGTAATAGGTTTACTGTTGAAATTAAACCACCACTCCCACCACTCACAGCATTAAATCACATCATGGTATTGACTACTGTATCTTTTTTTTTTTTTAACTTGACATATCTAAACACACGCCATATAATACCAATTCTCCAAGTGCCTTCCCATTCAAGCAACTGCAAAGAAGCTGCCCAGTCCTTCCAGGACTTCTTGGCCTTCCCTGGTCCCACAAATTATTTATAAGTTAAGAATATATACCCAGTGATCCTAAATATACATAAAATAACAATTCAGCTATGAGGAGGGCATTTATATACTTCTGTTTCAGATCACTGAATTTCAAAAACCATCAGATTCCACTCAAAGAAATTTCCCTCTAAAATATATCACAGGAAACTCACTTGAGATACTACACTAGAGTATGACTGTAGAGGTTTGTTTTTAAATTAATTTTTAATGAGGCAATATTTAGAGACCCCCCCCATCTCGTATCACCACCCACCAAGTCACCCACAGCTCACCACCAGACTATAGCGATATTAATGGGAATATTCTCTGCCATATCACACAATATCCTATTATGAGGAAACGCCTCAAACCTCAGTGTCAGGAGAGGCTCTATTTTCTACCATTGATGATGGTTTACATCTTATAAATCAAGTAAATCTCTTGGAACCTTTTTGCTTTGGCTAATACAATTTGAGAGTTCAATAGATAATTGTCTTTAAATAACTGCGTGCTCTGTACTAACATCCCAGGGTGCCTCTCTTACCATAATGCCTTTACCTTCTCTTTACTCTTTTTTTTATATGTACATTAACATTTTGTTTTCCTTATTGGGTAGTAATTAAGCACACAAAATTCAAAGAATGCAAAAAAAAAGACACTGACTAACAAATATCCTTCCCACCAACACCATACAGTTGTCCATAACTCATAAGTAATTATTACCTCTTATTACTAATCAGTAGCTCTCTAGAGAGCTCCTAAACATACATTATGGTGTTTTACTTTAAACTCTTCCTTAGAATGAGTTAGGTCATAAGTACTTCCTTTGTTGGTCCTAGTATTTTATAAAGTATAGTGTTTTAGAATTAGATAGTTTTATCACCTTATTGATGAAGAAACTGTGACCCAAAGGGAGCTGCTTAAAGTCACATGTCCAGAAATAGAGCTGATACCTACCAATTCTTTATCTATGGTATACTCAAATTTCTTTATATTTTCCACAATCATGGGGTGTTTAGTCTTAACCACGTGAAGTTGGAAGCAGGCAATTCCCCTTAAAATGGATTTTTTCTCATTAATGAAACACTGTAATCTGTGATAAAGTTCATTAGTACGTATCAAATCTAACACATATATATCATCACTAACATTTTCAGCAACTGCCAGGAAAAAAAGCCGAAATTTTACGTAAACACATTGTTTAAATTATTAAAAGAAAAAGAAATGTTATTATATTACAGACCCTAACATTCTGGTTTTAATAAATGACTGATCTTCAACAAACATGTCTGCTTCTATGTGCTAGCACTTCATTCAATGTTGAACTCATCTCCAGGAACGCTAAGGCATGTTTCTTAAATAACTGCCCTCAATAAAGTACCAGGAAATCAGATATGAAAACAAGTCATCTAAAATACACAGTGATCAATACTGTCATTGTTATACCAATATTAAAAGAAGGAAAGAGCAATTTCTAGGTGACTTCAAACTTCATTAAGTAGGTGATAATTTAGATGGGTCTAGAAGAATAAATAGTATGCACACTAAAGTTTTGTTTAATGAATTCAATTTCAAAGAAAAAGATAAATTGAATCATACAGTCATTGGCAGTTAAAGTGAAGGTTGCAAACTGGTGGCAGTGTAATAAAAACTGAATTTGAACTTCCTTAGGTAAGCGATAGAACCTCCAGTGTAACACAGGACTGAACAGATCTCTCATTCATATTTCCTACCTCCCCTCTAAAGACATACTTAACTTTGTAACATCAACTAACTTAATGTCAAAGATGATTGAATCGGAGGACGAAAAAAGAAAAGGGCATCTTAAAAACTTGGTTTAAAAGGTATTATAAAGGCTGAAAGTTTTCTTGTATTTTCCAGTTTCAGAATCAGTAAATAAAATCTACAAAACTAGAAGATGAACAGGAAAAGACACAAAATAATTTGAAAACAACCCAGCTTTAGATGCTGAGTAATGTTAGGTTCACTGAAGAGCTACGTGAAACTGCTGCTGCCACCAAACTCAAAGTACAAGTAATATAAACCTGTGCCTCAGCAAAATTACATATTATCACACATTCTGGACCACCAAGATCCATCTAAGACCAATGATTTTGCACATGCCTATGTGCCAACTATCAGACAATATAAGCTTATGGATTTATCACACAATATGATAAGGGAGTTAACAGAGATAAGCACAGATCTACATCTAGGTTATACCTGAGGGTGTCAGTAAGGTAATGCTGACTGGAGGAGGTGATCCCCTAACTAAGAAACTTGAATGCCAGGTAGAGAAGGAGACAGACAGTTCAGTCAAAGGTGGAGGGAAGAGTATGATGGTGTCACAGGGGAAACTATGGTTAAAGTGGTGGGGATCAAGAAAGAATGCTGATAAGGAGTTTGAATTTTATCTAGAAAATTTAAGTTGGGGAATGCAGTACGGTAAGTCAAAAAACACCGAATTGGCAGCACCGTGATAAATGACCTGGAATAAGGAAATAATAAGTAGACAACCAGTACCTGCAGCAGTTATCTAAGAAAAAACTGAACCAAGGGACAGTAAAGATGAAGGAAAGTAGACAAATTTAAGAAATGAAGTAAAACTGACAGGTGCACATTACCAATCAGCTGAACATCATCCTAGTGTCTGAGAATGGTCAAGATAGAGAATATAAAAACTACACTTTCAAAGAGAAGGTGAGGTCAGATCTGTGCCTATTGCAGATGTGTGGGAAACTGCCTAATGGAGATAAACAGTAAGTTAAATTGCTGGCTGTCATTCAGGCCCTTGCTGAGGACAATTTTTCTCCTAATTAACAATGAGCTGGAAGCTGAAACTATGGGTATGTGTTTTCAGGAAGAATGTGTGAGACGAAGCACAAGAGGGCTAAGGACAGAATATTGAGTAAGTCAGAAAGTGGTCTATGGGACCCGAAGAGTAGCCAAGAGGTAGAAAAAATTTACTAGGAGAGTATGTCATAAAACTCTAGGGCAAGGCCTCCCTGGTGGTGCAGCAGGTTGAATGCCGCGCTGTGAAGCATCCATGGCACAGTAGCGTGAGTTCCATGCCCAGCCAGGGAGGGAACCCCATGGCACAGCAGACCTCTCCTGCCTTGCCTGCTGCTCCTCTCAGCAGTGTACCGCAGTTGATCTGCCTGTTCGGCTCCCCATTCTGTCTCTGGTAAATCCTGTCACCCCCGCACACCTCTGGCCTGTAACCCAGTTCTTGTATGCATAAATAAATCTTTTTTAAAAAGTAAGAAAAATTAAAATTAAAAAAAAAAAAAACCCTAGGGCTGGTAATTCAGGGAGTCACACAGTTTACCACATCTACTCAATTCTTCTCCATCTCTCTTCCTGCTCCCATTATTTTCCACAGGTCCCCCTATTAAAACAAGGAAAATACAAAGGTTTTCTGTGATAATACATAGTCACCTTGTATTCTAACCAACTACAATGGAAAGACAAATATAACCAATATATACTACAATACTTAAGTTTTACACTATGCTAAGAGCTGCACTAAGCGCATGACATACACTATCTAATCTGTAAAACAAACACATGCAAATAAAAGAATATTATTGTTGAGTCCACTTACTAGGTAAGTAAACCGAGTCTCAGAAGGGAATCTTGCCCAACTTCACAAAGCAGTAAGCCATGGGATATGAACCCTAGTCACATCTAATTCCCAAAATTAAAACATGTGCAGGGTCTGACAAGAATGATGCGAAATACAAAATCCAGTTTGATTTTGGGGGAAAAAAAATGTATAGGAAACTGTGAAACAAACCCTGTGCATGGATTCCCCAGGTGAAGGAAGCCAATTCAGAACTCTAATTAAAAAAAGACACCTCTTGGGCCTCCCTGGTGGTGCAAGGGTTTAAGTCTCACTACTATGAAGCTATCTGTAGCCACTGCAGGATAAGTTTGATCTGGGCCAGAGAGGTGACCCACATGGGCACAGCAGACCTCTCCTACCTCACGCACTGCTTCCCTTAGCAGTGTATTTCAGTAGCTCCACCTGTTCTGCTTCCCACTCTGCTCTTCTGAATCCTCTCACCACCAACACCTATGACCTATACCCCAGATCATCTATGCATAAGGGTCTTTAAAATTGTAGGTGAGGGGCCTCCCTGGTGGCGCAGTGGGTTGAACGCCACATTGTGAAACACCCACTGCACAGCAGCACAAGTTCAATCCCCGGCCAGGGAGGGGACCCACATGGCACTGCAGACCTCTCCTCCCTCGCTCTGCTCTCCTCTGCAGTGTTTCAGTCATTCTGCCTGTTCTGCTCCCCACTCTGGTGAATCTTCTCACATCCCACAACTCTGGCCTGTACCCCAGTTCTTGTGTGTTTAAATAAATAAATCTTTAAAAAATAATAAAAATAAAATTGTAGTTGATGAGAAAACAAATCTTTAAAAAAAAAGTCTTCGCAGATAACACAGAAAACCAAGCTGCTCTATTAACCATGCACTCAATCTATAACTATTTGGTCTTACAGAAAAAGTGGGCAGAGGCACACTTTCTGGGACTGGCCTCACTCTCTGAAAGGTGGATAAAATTTTTACATAACTGGAAGCATGGAAAGGGCCCCAAGGAGAACTGAACATCCTTACAGAAGTTCTGGTCCCCTCCCCAAGTTCCTTTTAGAACAGCAGAAATCCTGGAACTATTCCACATTGCTCTACTAACTGTACTGCTACTACATCAATGGAAAACACTCTCTTTATTAATGGGTAGTATTAACACATTTACAATACTGTATTAAGCTGCCTGCCAAACAATGTTTGAAAATTAATTGCTAATTTAGCTATTTGTCAATCAATATTTGAGAACTGCTTGCACAATTCATAGAAGCCAGGTATAACGTCTTCCCCACCCCACAAAAGCTTAGTTTCCTAACAATCATCTCTTCCAAAAAGCCAGAAATCTGGAATGCTGGTACTACTTGATCCATATTTATCCACATTATCATCCCCATCAACACTTCCCCTCTTCCAAACCAATCCAGAACATCATCTTTGTTCAAATCTGCTCTATCACCAAATTAGTCTCTATGTTCTGTTCAGTCCATTCTCCACAGCAGTGACTATTAAACCTTTTGACTGCACACACTCCCCAATATATGTTCACCTATAAGTGATTAATACATATGAACACTATCAAAAGTTTTGTAGTTTTCATGTTCAAATGAAATGATTGCAACCATGGTTTTTAGAAAAGGTATACCCATAGAAAAGGCACACCCATAGAAACACCATTATTATAAAAAAAAATTTTTTTTAAAGATTTTATTTATTTATGCATACAAGCACTGGAGCACAGGCCAGAGATGTGGGGGGGTGAGAAGATTCACCACAGAGAGCAGAGAGCAGAACAGGCAGATCAATGGAAGCACACTGCTGAGGGGAGCAGCGGGCACAGCAGGAGAGGTCTGCTGTGCCATGTGGGTCTCCTCCTGGCCGGCAGCAGGGATCGAACTCGTGCTGCAGTGGCTGCGGTTTGCTTCATAGTGCGTTGCTTAACCCACTGCGCCACCAGGGAGGCCCTATTATCAAATATTAATATTAAACTTGCTTTTAAGATATTTTTATGTCTTTCATGTAATCAAATATTTATAAATTATGCTTGAAAAGTCTCATTTTAATACTCTGTAATGGAGCAGCCTGAAAGTTTGGTTTCAAGTCAGTAACTCGGTTTTAATGGCTATCAGAAACATGGGCCAAAGGGAAGTACGGCTCTGCTTAGTAATGGTGACATTTATTTTTCATCCCTCCCCTTTATACATGCAGCTTCCCATAAACTTGGCTAGCAAATGTCCATCTTTGCTGATGCACTTACTCTTGAAAACTTACTGCAATGTTACGTTCTTTTCTTCATTTCTAACAAATGGATTTGATAGCCAGTAAAACTACTCACTGGGAATAATTTTTAACTTTTCTTTGGGATTTTGAAACATACACAAAAGTGGAGAGAACTCTGTACCATACCCTACATATATATTATCTAGCTTCAATAATTATCAATATGTTAATATCTATAACTCTTCAAACAATGAAGTATTTTAAAGCAAATTACAGTTATTTCATCCATCAAAACTTTAGTACTTACCTCGAAGAGAACGGTCTTTTCTTTTAATATAACTATTATCATATCTTAAAAATAATGGTTTAGTAATCATCTAATATATAAGCAGTATTCAAATTACTCCCAATGGTCTCATAAATATCTTTCACAACTGGTTTACATGTAACAGGACCTAACGAGGTCTATATGTCACATTTAGTTAACGTATCTCTAATGTTTTCCTAATATGTAACAGCTATTCTGCTTTTTTTTCTTGCCATTTATTTGAAATAACCTGGTTTATTTGTCCTTAAGAATTCCACATTCTGAATTTTCTGATTACATACTATAAAGCAGTTGTGAGCTCTAGACTAGATCTAGATTTAACCAGTCACCTTTTATGTGATGGGGGGCAAGAATATTTCATGAATGGTGCTACATTATTCTTATCATACCACATCAGAGGAACACAGATATGGTTTTACCCATTCTAGAGATACTATGACTCATCAGAAGATTGATGGCCTGATCCTTTTACTATAAAGTTCTCTAACAGTTTTAACAGTCACTGATAGGTGATGCCAGGGGCTTTATTACATTAAGTCACTTGGAACTACATTTTTTAAAATCAAGCTTTTATTTTTTTAAAGATTTATTTATTTATGCATACAAGAACTGGGGTACAGGCCAGAGGTGTGGGGGGAGTAAGATCCACCAGAGACAGAGCAGGGAACAAAACAGGCAGACTGACTGAAACACACTGCTGAGGGGGAGCAGCGGGCTATGCAGGAGAGGTCTGCCAGGCCATGTGGGTCACCTCCCCAGCCAGCAGAAGGGATTCAAACTCGTGCTGCAGTGGCTGCGGTTTGTTTCATAGTGCAATGCTTAACCCACTACACCACCAGGGAGACTTCTTAAATCAAGTTTTTCATGAGTAAAATTGAGAGTTTATATAGGTGCAACAAATCACAATGAGATGATGAGTCATTAGGGAAATGTAAATCAAAACCACAGTAAGATACCATCACTTCACACCTACTAAGCCAGCTATAATCAAAAAGAAGGCGATTAACAAATGTTGGTGTGAACAAGAAACTGGAACCCTCTCCAGCAGCTCTTCTAAAAGTTAAAGTTATTACCATTTAATCTGGTAATTCCACATATGAGAGTATTGCTCTCTTTCTCTCAGAGAAATGAAAACATATCAACACAAAAACCTGTACATACATATTCACAGCAGCATAATTCTTAAAAGTACAGAAGTAGAAAGAACTCAAATGTTTACTACCTGATAAACGAATAAACAAAATGTGGTATATCCATAAAATGGAGTACTAATTTTATTCAGCTATTTATTCACATGCTATAACATCATGTTAAGTAAAAGAAGTCACAAAGTTTACTGATGATTCCATGTGTACAAAATGTCCAGAATAGGCAAATCTGCAGAGACAGAAAGGTTGCCAGGGACATAGGGAGAGCAGAATGGGGAGTAAAACTAATGGGTAGAGGCTTTCTTCATGAGGTGGTGAAAATGGTCTGAAACTAGATAGAGGTGATGGCTACACAACAGCATGAACATAATAAAATCCTCTGAATGGTACAGTTTTAAAAGGTGAAGCTTATGGTGTATAAACTGTATCTCATTAAAGCCTATAGTTTTTTTTAAATTATGAGGAAAATGCAATCACATAGGATATTTCTTTCTAAGAAAAAAAATTATTTTCCCATTCACTGTTAAACTAGTACCTCTACTTGAAGAGACAAAGGACATTAATTTTCAAATGATATATGCTAAGTAGACACATCACAAAGTCAGAATTTTTTTTAAAGAAGAAAAATGCTTAACATCAACAACTCTACACATGAGATAACCTAATGATAGGCAACCTGCTTCAAAATGTTGGCCATGAGAGGCATCGAATGAATTTCATCCCTTTAGTCAAAGTGGCTGTTCTGTCAGCAGCTTACACTAGACAATTATTCCATATAACAAAGTTATTAAGGAAGACACTCACTATTAAGAATGTCTTATTCAGTGAAACTTTCTTCTAGTAGTTCACAACAGAAGTTGATTCTTCTTGGGTATAATTACTAAAATTAAATCTAGCAACTATCAAACATGCTTGAAGCTTCTATATATTTTTTATAACTATATAGCAAACCTCCTACAAGGCAAAATTTGTTCTAACATTGTTTGTTCAAATCTTCAGCAATGTTTTTTTTTTTTAAAGATGTCTTTAGGCATACGAGAACTGGGGTACAGGCCAGAGGTGCAGGGGTTGAGAGAACCACCAGAGACAGAGTGGGGAGCAGAACAGGCTGACTGAATGAAATACACTGCTCTTCAGCAATGTTTTCTACCCATCTTCAAAGAGTATTTGCTGACCAAGGAATGCATTTCCATTTCCTGACATACTACTTTCCATGTACTATACTAGTCTTTATTTAAAAATGGGTTTTTAGGGGATGAAGGAGAAACAGGAAGAACCCGGTGATGGTATATGCCTTTTATAAGATTGTATATGTATCTTTTATAAGAACAAGAAACCTCAAAAAAGTTTTTTAATCACAAAATTGGTAAAATTTTGTATAGCATCTCGATTAAATATCCTATGACTTTAAAAAGAATGTAGTGGCTCTCTTAATGCTTCAGAGGCCTAGTGTGCCAATGTCTTGGTATTCAACTTCATTACTTAATATTACAAAGTTACACATATTCTTCAAGACTAGTAATGACAGAGGATGTAAATCCTCTGGTTCAAATATGCTTCTTGATACTTTCCAGTATAATAAAAACAGATTTAACCTGATTTAATGGTTCACTAAGAGTTCATAATAGGAGTTGGACAAGGGTGAGTGCTGCCACTTTGTTTCCTTGAACTTGCAAACAATTTTCTTCAATTACTGGTTCATTTGCAGGAATCATTTTAAGTCACTTGTCCATTTTGTGTAGGTTTAATGAAAACTGGGTAGCATAAACTGTTCTCACATGTTGCCATACACTGAAAGCAAATGTATAACAACACTGCTTACTCACAGACCACTGTCTCCCCTCAGGGCAACCAGAATTCTGCAGTTAACATGTTAATGTTGTTTGACCTACAGACCCAAGAAAATGCCAGCGACAACAGCTACATACAATGTTTTATCATTTTATAGATAATAATAGTAAAGAGATGTAAATTTTTTTCCTAGTAACTATTGCCCTAGACTGTAGCCACAGCAAATTTTACACCTGCAAGCAGATCAGATCATGCTCCTCAAAAATTCTTCAATGCTGAATTCTGCTTTTACAATAAAGTACTTTAAAATCCTTGCATGGGAATTAATCACACACACACACACACCCTCTCCCTCCCCTACCCCAGACCAATTAGATCAAATACCTGAGGGTGGGGTATTTGCACCTCTGATTTTAGGTTCCCAAAGTGAATCTAAAGTGTAGTCACCTCTTACCATCTTTGCTTCTGCTGTTTACCCAAACTCTCAATCAGACCTACTCCAAATGTGACACGCCCACCAGCAGCATCTGCCTCACCAGGGGGAACTGGTTAGTAATACAGAATCCCAAGTCCCACTCCAGACCTACTGAATCAGGACTTGGCATTTTAACAAGATCCCCAGATGGCTTTTGTGAACATTCAAGTTACAGAAGCACTGCCCTGAAGTACCAAGTGCCTTCCCAGCTCAGGGCCTCTGTAAATGCTAATTGCAAATGTTGCTTAAGTCCTGAATTTATCTGGCATTCCAAAGAAAACCTATTCTTCCCCTTAGATCACATCTGTAATTATCATAAGATAATTAATGTCTGTCTACTGCACTAGCCCACAAATGTCATAAGGAGAGACATCATATCCTATTACTCTGGGGGTATCCCCAGCTTCTGGCAGTCTGGTATCTTCAGCTTAATAACATCTAGTCTTACATTTCATACCAGTATGATATTATCTTAGTTTCCCTAACATTTCTGTCCATTCAGTTACGTCCTTCTTCAAAAACAAATTGGCTCTCATATGTCTTAGATATGGTGATATATACCACAGCACTGTACTTAGTTCAAAATTTAAACAAGCTACTGGTCTCTTTTTTTAAAAAAGATTTATTTATACATGCAAGAACTCGGGTACAGGCCAGAGGTGCAGGGGGTGAGAGGATCCGCCAAAGACAGAGTAGGCAGCAGAACAGGCAGATCAACTTAAGTACACTGCTGAGGGGAGCAGTGGGCAAGTTGCACAGGAGAGGTCTCTGCACCATATGGGTCCCCTCCTTGGCAGGGGGATCCAGCTGGTGCAGCAGTGGCTGTGGATGCCCCACAGTGCGGTGCCTAACCCCTTGCACCACCAGGGAGGTCCTGGTCTTTTTTTTTTTTTCCTAAAAAAGGGTAATTTAAACATAATTCAAAGTAACATATTTCCTTTTAAATTAATAAAATTAAATACTAAGTTTTGCTTAATAGCATTGGCTGGACTGTTGGGAAAACAGGGTCACATAAATTACTGATGGTATCATAAATGAATACAACCTTTCCAGATAGCGAGTCAGCACTGAAACTGTGTCCTGATTCAGTGAGCTAACTTTAGGGTTAAGAGCCCAAGAAAAATCATCCAAAAGAAATATCTGAGCAAGGGCATTCAGTAGTACAATTTATAATAGTTAAAAGGAGAAGAAAAACAACAAAATATTTCACAAACTATGTTTATCAGTGCACAGAAAACTATTTTATGGCTTTAAATAATAAAGATAGATAAGTATAAAATATTTGGTGCTATTCACGAATACAAAAATCATATTCTGTATGCACTAATTACAAATATAAAAATGTCCGCCCATACACTGACACAAATGGATGTGAATTTAGAGAATCTCTAGATTCTATTTCATATAGGAAATATATTAAAACAGATTGCAATTTTGGGCTATCTGTGGGTTTTAAGTTAGTGTTACATTATTACTATTTTTGTTATACTCGGTAAAAAAACATTTCTTTAGCTTTGACATTTGGGAACATTGATTAATTATTGCACTAGGAAGTAAAAAGATTCCATATTTGGCCAGTTTCCTGCTTATAATTCAAATTTCACCTGGATCTCATCTTATTCACATGACAAATGGAGACAAATATGCAACAATGTTTACCAAAGGCCGCTGAAGACCTCAAAGGAAAGTGCTGGGCAATTAACAAGTATCAGGGCTGATAAAATCACTGTCCACACTAACTTGTACAAGTCATTTTACCCAAGTTCCCTCTGTAAATTTAAATAAGCTAAAATCGCATGGAAGGAGGTTAAGTGAAGGGAAAACAGGCATATATATGAAAGCTAAAAAAAGCATCCTAAGTGATCCTGTGAATACGCTGATGAACATACAAGTCACATTCACATTTTGGGGGAGAAAACCATTCAGTACATCCCTTTAAAGGGACGTATCTGAAAACTGTAAATGTACATATCCTTTGACACAATAATTCCACCTCTAGAAACAAACAGGTAATTTTACACAAAAGCACATACAATATACAAGGACATTAACCGTTAACTCTGTAATAGAAAAACTTGGAAACAACGTAAATGTTGTTTAAGTTACAAATTATGGTACAGTCATACAATGAAATAAGAAAAGGTCGACAACAAAGCCAGTGCTTTATGTACCAACATGGGATGGTTTCCTATAGCTATATCATGTAAAAAAAAAAAAAAGAGAGCAAGACGTGACCGGTATGTTTATAGGGATGAACAGTCATACATTTAAAAAGGAACAGGTCTATGTAATGCCACAGAAATTGACAATTTTAGTCAAGATCTGAGGAGAAGGTCAGAGTAGCAGGGAAACTTTTCCCTCTATACCCTTTCGTATGATTAGAATTTTCTTCTCATATGTATTCTTTTGTTGAAACTAAGTAGGGTTCTCCCTAGGCCACCTTCTGGATCCACAAGGCTATTCCTGTGGGACCCAGTCATTGCCTCCTACATTCCAGGGACATCAGCAGCTGGTCCCACGCTGACCCTGAAATAACCTTTCTAAAACCCAGTAAACCCATTTCCCTGTAAAACCCCCCAGTGGGCCTCCCTAGTGGCTCAAGGGGTTAAGTCTCATAGTATAAAGTATCAGCAGCCACTGCTGCACAAGTTCAATCCCCAGCCAGGGAGGTGACCCACGTGGCACAGCAGACCTCTCCTACCTCGCCTGCTGCTCCCCTCAGCAGTGTATTTCAGTTGATCTGCCTGTTCTACTCCTTACTCTGTCTCTGGTGAATCCTCTCACCACCACTCCTCCCTGCCCCTGCCCCCTGTATCTCTGGTCTACACCCCAGCTCTTGTATGCATAAATAAGTAAATCTTTTTAAAAAATAAACCCCCCCAGTGGCTCTCCAAAGCCCAAACTCCAGCAATGCACATATAGCCCCCCTTCAGCTGACCCTAATGTCATCTCCCATCCTGCTTCCCTCTACCCAATTCAAATATATTTAAGCTCTTCCTGCAACCAAGGACATGTTCCTTCCACCTTCAAATCTGCAAGTACTGCTCCCTTTTTGTGCACTCTTCTTCTGTGCACTCTTCATGACCTAAAGGTTCCCAGGCAAGCTTACTCAGACCTAGGGAGAGAATGCCCTTCATATAGCTCCGGCTGTGGAAGTAGCAGACAGCTAAGATCTTAATCCTGACTTTTCCCTCTTTTGCCCACTGTATTGCCGTTTCCACCCATGAAGTAGGAAAAAGCCCCAGACAACCACTGAAAGAACGAAATAACTCAAGGAAAGGTTTTTTTATATAGCCTGTAACAAAACAAATAAAATACCTATTATTACCCTCATAGCACCTGTGCTGCTAAGTAACTGTATCCACCTGCATTAGATTGTGAGCTCCTCAAAGGTAGACTTCCTTACTTTTATTCTGTACCCCAAGCATTCCACCTGGCAAATGGAAAGCACATGGATGTACTTAAGTCAGAGGACTGGTTTTTCTGATTCTAAATTTCACCTACAAAGGAAAGCCTCCTGGGTCCTACCCCACGCCTTAGCGAGCACTCATCAGGTGGGCCACATTAGGCAGGCAGAGGTGAAGAGACAGTAAAGCTGATTGGAGGCAAGTGGGATAAGTACTGCCAGTTGCTGCCTGTGAGATGGGCATCTGATTACTAAAAGTCCATGGCGTGCTCTCCAAGTAGGCCTTCAAGAAAGATCTCAGGAAGTGGGTACCTGGGAATAAACAGCCAAGAAATAAGGGGGAAGAGAAGGGAAAGGACAAGACAATTTGAGAGGAAGAATCCTTTCAGGATGGGAAGGTGAACAAGACACAGCTCCTACCCTTAAGAAGCTTCTCAAATGAAGGGTTTTTCTTAAAGGCAGAGCTTGGCAGGTAAAGGTGGAAAGGACAGGGGGTTACACAAGCAAAAGAATGGGAACGTGAAGAGATTACCAAGCAGCTCTGAATGGCAAAAAAGGAGGATAAAGAGTAGACAGGGAGGATTAAGCTAGAAGAGTAAATCGAGGCAAGGCTGTCAAGGGCCTAGTATGACTTGAGAAGGCATCAGGGCTTCATTCATCCCATGGGAAAAGGAGAGAGAGGGAAATTTTAAGTAAACAAATGACAGCATCAGATCTGTTTCAAAGGAGTGGCTAGCAGGAAGATGTTCTCTCATTTTCCACCATCAGTCCTCTTCTCGCCCACCATCTTCTGGTTCTAGGCTTAACAGCAAGCAGGTAGCAAGTGAGATGTCCCTGGAGATAAGCCCGTTTCCAGAGCAGGAATCCCTACTCGGGGCAAAGGCTTCCTGAACGCACTCACTGCCTAGGGAGGTTTTGAAAATTCCCCTTTTCCTGTCTTTACAATATCACTGACCTCAAAAACACACGCAACACCAGGTTCAGCTCTGCCATTATTGTTTTTATCTTCAGGGAATACAATTACGACCTAATTACAAACAAACGAACGAACGAACGATATTCTGTATTTTCTTCACCATAAGTGAGAAGGAAGGACATCTGCATTCCCAGTCGGTTCGTTTTGAACTGTGGGCAACTCGGAGCCCCTCTTTCCCTTCCCTAGCAGCCTCAACAGTTGGGAGTAGGCGGAAACAAATGGGGGGGGGGGGAAGGGCTTGGGAGGAAAGTTGGTCTGCAAGAGCAAATTTCTCAGGCCAAGAGTTGTCTTTCTTCCCATTAAATGGACCTGAGTAAATTCTCTCCGCACAGTTCCAAGTTTCTTTTTCCGAATGAACGAAGACAGCGCCCCGACCGGCCCCACGAGGACGCACGCGAAGTTCGCGGGCAGACGAGGGGTCGGCGCCCTGTCCCACACGTTTCCGGGGACCCCCCCAACACACACCGCGACAGCGCAAGGATGTGGGAGCCGCCTGGAGACTCCCGAGGGATTGTACCCGGAAAAGGGATTCTGGCTCGGGCCCGGCCCCCTCCCACGCGCGCCCCGGAGCCGCGCCCCCCCACCCCCGGTGCCCACCCGCCCGCGGCGGCCGCCAGCGCTCACCGACTCCGGCGTTGGGCGGGACCGCTCGAGACGAGGACGGCGGCTCCGCCTCGGTTCCGCGGCGGCGTCTCGGCCCGCCACACGCCCTCAGGGCCGCCGCCCGGCCCGCGGCTCCGAGCCCCGCGGCGGCGGCGGCGGCCTCGCCTCCATGGCGAGGGGAAGCGGCGGAGGGGCAACCGGGCGGGCGGCGGTGATGGCGGCGTCGGCGGCCCCGGGTCCGAGCAGGATCGCGCGCGCGCGCGTCTCTGTCAGCGCCGCACTCGCCGCAGCCTCGCTCCCGGCCCGGCCTTAGCTGTAAGACGCCTCCTCATTGGCCGTTCAGAGACAGGCGCTGGTTGGCCCACACAGAACGGGCGTCTCCCGGCCTCGCGGGCCCCGCCCTTGCGCTCCCGGGAGCTGTCTCCCGGGCTCTGCCGGATCTCCAGGTCTAACGCTCTCGTGGGTGACCGAGGAGATGTGCGCCCCACGAGGCCCGATCCTGGAGCAGTCTGACCCGGGAGACGCCGGCCGCCCGTGCAGCCATGCCTTGCACCTCTCCAGTCCCAGGTGCTTGCACAGGGACCTTCTTCCCAGTTCACAGAGGTGGAAACTGAGGCCTCATAAATACAAGTTACACCAAGCGACCAGAGGGAACTGAAACGCAAAAATCTTCTATCCACTTCTCTCACCAAATGTGTTCCATTCGGACTTTTTTAGCTTTTGCTAATTGCTGCAATGTATTTAGAGGCTGACACACTGGGAAGAGATGAACCTGCCAAGTCCTTTGAAGGGGCCTGGCACAGTGGGTGCCGTCTTACCGGCAAATCAACCCACGCCTTCCCCACCTGAGCCCCCAGGGAAATCTCCCCCGTTTTCCAGATGCGCATTCGGGGCCAGGCTCGGCCTGGAGTCTGGTAGAAGCACTGACACGTGTTGCTCTGGAGGGGTGTCCTTTGCATAGGCCTTGTGGGGGAGGGGAGGTTCAAAGCACCGCGGGGGCAGGATTTGGGGCTTAGCCCCTTCTCTATGTCTGGGGGCGGCGATTGCGGGGGGGGGGGGGGGGGGGGCGNGGGGGGGGGGGGGGGGGGGGGGGGGGGAGTACTGCAAAAACAAGACGCCCCGGTTGTGGCCCCCATGGTGAGTGCCTTGGACGCTTGGGAGCTGCACAGACCGAGCCCCTGGGGCTCTGTAGGGGGGAGACAGATTGCAGAAGAGTCTAAGTGAGGCTTGCTGGAGACCCTTCATCCCAGCCACGGAGTCTGCGTTGCCAGGCTTGGGGAGCAGGGAGCCGTTCCTCCAGGCCCTTGAGTCCCCTTCTTCCATCCTCTGGGCAGAGTCCCACACCTTTGCGCCCCTGGGGGAAGGACTATAGCTGGTCGCTATTATTCACGGTGAAAGCTGGGACCTTTTGGCACAGAAGGACCCCAAATCCTTCCCTTACCATATCCAGTCTCCCCCACCGCCTGTAGTCGGGGTGCCAATTTAGGACTGTTCACTCGCCTTCCCTTACTTTAGTAAACTTGTGTATGCTCACCAGAGCACAGCCTGGAAGTACCAGGTATGACTGGCCACTCTGAGACCCTCTGCTCCTGGCAAGGACGTCCCTCATTGAGTGGAAGTTCTATCTCTCCCCCCACTCATCAGGACCAATCCAAAAGTGTTGTGAAAGAGCCCACCCAAGCAAGATACCTCTGCCTGTCCTCACTGCAACTCAAGGTCCCAGAGGCCACATGCTCAGACCCAGGGGCAGCCAGTGAGGGCAGGTTCTCTCCAGTCTGTGTTCCCAGGAAGTTCAAACTCAGTCTCTTGGATATTGACTGGAAAGATAAAACCCTGAACTAAAATATTTAGAAACTCTTAAATATGACAGTGTGGGAGGTAATGGGGAGTTGAGATAGCAGTACCCTAGGACCAAACTCTGCCAGCTTAGTTTTGCCTTGTTTACATCTGATCTACACTCACACACTTTCTATTTTTAATTTTTTTCTTTAGAGAAAGAAAAAGTTTATTAAGGAGAAAAGAAACAGAAATAAGCTTAATATACATTTTACACTAATACATTTTACTGTTTCTTTTGGTTGATTTATCATTTACTTATTCTAGCATGAAAGGATTTAATATACTTATATATTCTAAAATGCATTAAAACAGCTATTCAAATAAAGTGTTCATCCTCAAGCTCATCTAAAGGATCCCCATGGGGTCTGACCACATGTGGAAAAATGCTGCAGTTGGGTGTGGTAGTCAGCGAGCCCTGGGTTTCTAGCCCCCTATTGGCCGGGTGACCCGATTCTGTTACTCTTCCTAACACACCCTGCTCCCCAGGCTGGACGGAGAGTTACAGGCTGCAACCCTGTCTCAGGAAATGCAGATCGCCTTCTCTCCAAGACAGCTACACTGTGGTCCAAGCACTTGTGTTCAGGGGTGGCAGAACCTCAGAGCAGGGAGACGCAGGGTTTTGGATGTTCCAACCCGGAGTCCCTGGGAGAGGTTTAGTTCAGCAACCCACACAGGCCCTGCCTCTGGGGTCCCATCCTTAGCCGCCCACTTGTGGAGGCCTGCCAGTCTCCCAATCCTACTTAATATCCAGCTTTCCCCCAACATCACAGAGCAAAGAACTGTGTGTGAAAAGGACTGAGAAGGGAGGGGTGGCAGGCTTCTGGACAACCCAGGACTACCCAAGTGGGAAGCTGAAGCCCTGCTCCTGGCCCTGCTTTAGTCTCTGTCTGGCCAGAATACTAGTGCACGCATCTATACATAGGCACTTGTCAGTCACTCCATAGGTGCCCCAAGAGTGCAGCATTCATGAGAAAAGGATTCCTGTTTTCTTTAGGCAAGTCATTTCCCCTTTCCGGGCCTCCTTTCCCATGTAGTAAATGGAACAATGAGTCATTCACTCAACAAATACTTACTGAGTACAGACCATGTGCTGGATACAGCAGGAATAAGATAGAAAAAGGCTCTGCTCTCAGGAACTTACATTCTGGATGGTGAGATAGATAATAAATAACACGAACAGGAAAATTGCCTAAATTCTGTAATGAAAATAAAGCAAGGCAGTGAGGTAGAAAGTTGAAATAGGGCCTCCCTAGTGGCACAGGGGGTTAAGTCTCAGCACTATGAAGCATCCACACACTGCAGCATGAGTTTGATCCCTGGCCAGGGAGGTGACCCCCATGGTGTAGCAGCCCTCTCCTGTCTTGCCTAGCTGCTCCCCTCAGCAGTGTATTTCAGTCAACCCACCTGTTCTGTTTCCCACTCTGTCTCTGGTGAATCTTCTCACCACCCTCACATCTCTGGCCTACACCCCAACTCTTGTATGCACAAATAAATCCTTTTTTAAAAACATTGAAGTAAACATGAGCCAAGTGCCTTTCCAGGTCACTGTTCTACTCTCAGGGGCACCTGTCAGAGCTTTGTACCCAATACTACAGCCTCTTTATCCCCCAATAGTGGTTGACTGTAGGAGCCTTTGCTCTGAATCTCACTCCCCGGCTGATATTGGTATCTGTAATTATAAAAGATATTTCCAGATTCTCAGCCCCCAGCTCACAATCCTGGTGCCAGGCTCAATCCTGGTCCAATAATTGGCTAAGACTGGTCCCACCCACGGTGGTGTAAGTACAAGCCTGCTGTGCAAATTGCTCAGGGTTAAAGACATTTGAACTAATTTTATTTATTTATTTATGCATACAAACACTGGGGTACAGGCCAGAGGTGTGGGGGGGTGGTGAGAGGACTCACCACAGAGAGCTGGGAGCAGAACAGGCAGATCAACTGAAGTACACTGCTGAGGGCAGCAGCGGGCAAGGCAGGAGAGGTCTGCCACGCCATGTGGGCCCCCTCCCTGGCCGGCGGCAGGGATCGAACTCGTGCTGCAGTGGCTGCGGTTTGCTTCATAGTGTGTTGCTTAACCCACTGCGCCACCAGGGAGGCCCCTGAACTAATTTTAATAGAACAATCAAAGATTTGAAAAAAATCCTAGTTGTTTTTAAAATCATTACTTACGGGTATATACATTTGTCAAAATTCACCAAATATAGTACGCTTAAGATCTGGCTTATATATTTTTTGCCTGAGAAGAAAAAGTTTGCAAACAATGAATATTCGTTGATGACATATGGCCTGAAGTATTTAAAGGGAGATACACTGATTGACAGTAGCTTGCTTTGAAAAGCATTAAAAATAAGATGGGTAGACGCATGAAAAAATACAGTGAGGGGTTCATAGGTATTCACTGCAAAACTCTTCAGCTCTATGTTTGAAAGCTATTGCTTGTTGTTGTTGTTTTTAACCTGGAAGTTTTCATGATAAAATACCGGGGATAAAATCAGCGTTTAACTTTACAAAAAAAGTTAAATTTTTTAAATTTCAAGCAAGTCTCCCCACAGACAACTGGAGTGCATACACTTTTTAGGGTTCACTTATTATGAACTGGTAATCATTATCTTTATATAAATATCATCAGTTAGTTCTCACGTATTTCTAAAACTTCACATATAGTGTTTAATATTTACTTATCACATGAGTAAACATACGGTCTGTTACTTTGGGGACAGAAGATTCTACTGTGTACATTTTAAAAGTGCTGCTCAGCTGCCCCCTGCTAGAGAAGGCACACTGGCTCATACAGTACAAATTCTTTACTATGAAAAACTAGAAAAACTGGACAAAACACTCTTAAAAGGCATGGAAGAGCTACAAGGAGAGCAAGAAGTCATGGGGCCAAGAACGGGGGTGGAAAGCCCAGAATGAGTCCAGTATTGGAGATCTTTTCCCTCCGGGAGGTGTCTACTCATTTTAAGGCTGATAAGCTGTGCCAGACTGTGCTTCTAGAAACTAGCCACATTTCCAGTTCTGCACACTCTTCCAGAGCCTTCCTACCCAAACCCCCTGACCAAGAGGCGGAGTCTATTTCCTCTAAAAGTGAATGGGGTAGGCCTACGTGACCACCTTGACATACAGAATGTGGCAGGTGTGACCTAGAGCTAGGCTAGGGAAGGCAGGATAGCTCTGCCCAGTTCTCTGTGGATGCTTGCCTTTGGGACCTGGCTGTTAGATGGAGGTCCAGGGTTGTTCTGAAGAACAGCTCCAGTTAAGGACCCAGTCCACGACCAGCTTTAACTATGACACTTGAGTTACCAAGTTGTACCCTCTGTTGGGTGGGGGGCACTGGGACTAGAAGCCACTGATGCACAGGCGCAAACGGCAGGCCAAGAAGGCATGTCTACTGATAGGGATGGCGCCTCCTTGGATCTAGGGTGGAATCACGGGCTTGTAGTTTGCAGTTCTTGCCAAAGAAGTGCCAAAAGGAGAATTCCACTTCCCCTTTCTCTTCAGTCCAGAGAAGACTCAAGAACTGCTCACCATAGCAGGCAGGGTTTCAGAAGGCTTCTCCTCCAGCTCACTGGCCTTCCATCATTCTTCTAGCCTTCACTGTACTGCCAAGCGGCTCAGGCCCACTCTCAGAGGGCCCAATCTTAGTTCCAGCTGAGTCAGCTCTTCTCTGTCACCACCACAGCCAAGGAGCAGCTCTGAGACCTGCTTTCAAAGTCCAGTTTTGCCATATGCTCACTATGACAAAAGCTCAGTCCCCGCTTTCTTCCTTTGTAAAATGGGAGGCTGCTTCCTATTTCACAGGGCTGTCATGTGGAACAAATGAAACAAAAAGGGTAGTGTTTGGCACAGTTCTTGAGTGTGTGTATGTGTGTGTGACACTTTTCAGTATGGTTCTTGATGAGTCAGTGAGTATGTTCTGTGCTCTCTCTCTCCCCAGTTTCCCTAGGTGAGCCTGAGAAACTTTCCTCAGTAACCGTCAGAGGGACAGGTCTCCTGCAAAAACAGCTGGAGAAACCCCATGTCGCGTCCCAACTCAAACAAGCAGAGCTTTGCTGTGGTGTCTGGGTAGTCCTGCTTCCAGTGCTTAGGCTGGACTGCATAAGACAAGCATTCTAAAATGTTACGCTTTATTTACAACCAGACTTCCCCACCTCAACTAGTCCCCACCTCAGCCTACTCTCCAGCTTTAGCTCTGGGGGAGGGGGAAGAATGAGCAGACACTTCTGTCAAGTCCCGGCTTGAGGAGATGTGCAAGATGGGCCTCTTACTTCTTCTGGGCTTGTGCCCTGGCCCGCTGAATCTTGTCGGCCGTGGCCCCATCTGTGGCTCCAGTGCAGTGGGACAATACGAGGCTCATCTCTGCCTCATTCCGGTGCTCGATAGCTACATCTGCAGCCTGAGCCACATCCCTGTGGTTTGGGCAGGAGGGATATGGTGTTGGGCTACCCAAGGGCACAAACTGTGCCTCTCAACAGCCCACTGGCTCAGCCACCTCGCACCCCTAGGGCTTTTAGCCAACTCACCCAACAAGGAGCAACGCCTTGACCTTCTGCTCCGGACCCACACGGGAGGCATACTTCTTGGCCTCATATTTATTGTGTTGCTTCATGCAGATTTCCACGAATGGCTTAGGAGAGGGAAGGGGTGGAGGGAAAGTCCAATGATTACATTGTCTCTGTATTTTTTATACCCTTCAGTGTGGATAACCCACCCCTCCCAATACAATAGCTGTGATCTCAACATTCTCAGGGGAAAATGACCTAAGCTAAAGATCTGGCGAGTCTTGAGGCCAAGTCTTTCCACGGACCCACCCTCCCATCCACTGCCACAAGTAATTCCTGTCCTCTCAGGTAGGGGTTTTCTCTCCCAGCTGCACTTATCCCATTTCCCATTACACTTCTGAACTGCCTGCCACAGAAAACCAACCCTTCAATAACCTTTACTGCCTCAAAAATGTGCCCTCCCTATTCCACTCCCCCCAATTGAAAAAGGACTTGCCTTCGGGGACAAGACCCCCTAAGGACCACCCCCTAAGGAAACAGCTCATTTCCTTCCCCCAACATTTACAGGCAGACTTGGGCCCATTCTCTGATATACAGTAGTCTACAAACGTGTACCCAAAAAGCACCCACTAGCTACATGGGATCGCTGAACGCACGCTAAATAGGCCATTGGCCTTTCTCCAGGGGCCCTTACTCTCCCCAGAGATGGGGTGAGAGAGGTGCCCCTGCCTTACCAGGTAGCCGATGGGTGACTTCTTGCTCTTAGAAAACTTCTCGAGCTCCTCCCAGTCTCCCAGATCTGCCAGAGCGGTTAGCTTCAGCCACCAGAGCCTGAAGGAAAGCGGAGCTTGGAGGGGCTGCTGGAGAAGCAGGTGACCCTGGGACCTACAAGAGGCCAGGGTCCTCACCTACCTCTTGTCAGGAATGCGAAAGTCGCGCGCCAGCTGTTCTGAGCGCTTACTGTGACCTCCGAGGATGAGGGTGGTGACTGTGTCGTGTAGAGACAGGTCCAGGAACCGGCCCCCTAGCTCATCCTCCAGGCGTCTCTGCAGCCGTAGGAGCCGCATTTGATCCTCTGTGGCCTGGGGATGGAGATAAGGTAGGGAGGGGTGAGAAGAACAAGGAGGGAGGAAGGGAGAGTAGGAGGGGGTTGTTGGAAAAGGGTAGGTCAAACCTTGGCCGCAAACTCATTCTTGGCCTTGTAGAAGGCGTCAGCTGCTGTCTGCAGAGCTGCGACACGCCCCTCAATTCGCTGTGAGGACAAGAAGGGAAGCCTGAGCTCCTCGGCCCTGCCCATCCAGGCTGATTCCCGTGCACAGGGCACTCAAGGCCAGTCTTCTCTGCTGGGCGCACCACTCTGGTGACTACAGTGGGAAGGATACCTTCTCTGGGACAACCCCCCTTCTTGCCATTTCTTTTCAGACCCTCAATAATGAGGACCAGGAGGTGTAAGCACCAAAATGAGGCCTGGGAGAACCAGATCACCAGCCCCACTCGGTCTGGGGAGCGCAGACCTCCTCTGAAGCATAGCTGGCGCGGATGTGGAAGCTGCCCAGCTCCTGGTGGTTGTCATCCTGGTTGTAAAGGTCCTTCAGCGTCTCCAGCTCCTGATGCTTACAGTACTGGGGACGAGCAGTCAGTCAGCAATGCCTGCTCAGGGGCCAGGCACCCACCCAAGCCCCACGCCTAGCACACACCTGTCTGTACAAACTTAGGGCCATGGGCTGGTTCCGGAGGGTCATGAAAAAATCTCCTCGGTTCAGCTCATTCTTCAGGTGCAACAACACCGTGAACACTGTGGAACAATAAGGTGGGGTCGGGGTTCCGGCCCAGCCCCTTGCTTAGCCTGGGGGTCCTGGTCTTGCTTTCACTCAAACCCTGCTCACCCAGGTCCGTGTCCCCACTCTCGATGGCCTTGTTCAGTGCTAGTTTGCTCCTCTTCATCTTTAGGAGAAGGGGCACCTGCTCCCCGGAGCGCGGCTCATACTCCAACAGCTGACGGGGAGGGAGGAAGGAAGACAGAGAGAGGAGGAGTTGGTCTGGGGCTTCTGCCACCCACATTGGAGCGTCTTGAGGAGGCCGGGCACCCACACCTTGATGGCTAGCTCGGTACGGCCACAGCCGTAAGCCCGCGCAGCGATGTCAGAGTAAGAGACGCCAGGTGTGTCCCCCAGCTTCTGATTAATGGCCCGAGCAACATCCTCATCAGACACATCCTTCTGCTGCACCTGCAGGAGAGGGGCGCGACACATCTGGGTCTCAGCTCCACCTCACTGCACTTGAGTAATCCCACCCTTTCCACGCTACCCTTCACACTTCCGTGTCCCACTAGAGCCTGCGAGTACCTAAGTGCCCTGGGTTCTGTCTCACGTCCTCACCTTGTAGCAGGCCCAGTGGGCCAGGATCCTGCTGACTCCCTGTACTTCAGGAAGGCGCAGGTATTCGCATATCTGGATGGCCAGGGGGTAGAGTCTCCGTAACACAAGCCTGGCAGGCAAGGGGGAACAGGGCGCAAGATGAGGAAGAGCAGAGAGAGCAGAGTAGCCCAGGCCTAACTGGATCCCAAATAAATGTGCCGGAGCAGTGACCACCAGACTCTACCAGGGGCTGGGAAGCCTGCCCACCCGCAGCCCTGCTCACAGGCCCTTGGGCTGGCTGTACCTGTCCAGCAGCACCTGGATGGTGAGCTGCTTGTATCTGTATTTCACTCAGTTAAGGATCCAGCTGAGAATAAGCCCTATTTGCCAAGGACCTTCAGACAGCACCTTCAGCCCTCCCAAGCTCCCCCAACCCCCTCAACATCCCCAGCACTTTTAGGGATACTGGCTATAGGTGAGGGGGATCCCAATGTGGTAGTCTCGAACGGCATTGAGCACACGGAGTTCCTGACACATGCGCACGAAGCTGTCGGGTGAAAATCTGTCCAGGAAACACTTCCCGAAGGAGGCGGCCTGAAAAGAGCCAGAGGGAAAAGCGTCCCGGCCAGCCCCGCCAGTGCCCCCACCCCCTCCCAGCCCCACCAGTGTCACCACCCCCTCCCAGCCCCGTCTCCCAGGCCAACCCTGAGCAGACTCTTCTGCATGTCTGGCCGGTGCTCGTGTCCCGCAGCCTCGATGCACTGCTGCACGGCCTGGGTCAGCTGCCCCAGCTCCTGGATCTCCCGCAGGTACTCGTCTGCCTTCTGGCTCTCTTTCTGGGGAGAGGGTGCCAGGGATATGGCATCATGACAGAGAAACCCCTACCTGACTTCAAGTCCCTCTGGGTTGTAGTTAAAGGGATTGGTCGGAAGGGCAGCAGAGGCCAGAGCCCAAGCCCTCTCAGCCCACCCAGGGTGCACCCCCTCCTGCCGACACCAGCCCAGCTGCCTGTGAGGGGCCTGTGACATCTCAGGAGCAGCCCTAACTTGTGCCTAGACTGGAGATAATGGGAGTTACCTGGCTCTCCCCATCACCAAACAGAGGACACCATGTCCCTTCGGGTCACTTGAGTCAGCTCTTCCTACCCAACCCAGTTTATTGTCCTGACTGAGCCCCTCTTTTGACAGGAAGCTGGGTCAATCAGGGGAAGGGGAAGGAGACCATCCTGAGGACTGGGGAGAGGCCTGGGGCTTTACCTCATACTCCTTCTGGGCCTCTAGTAGCAGTGCTCCGGGAGCCATCGAGGCAATTTTGAAGATCTCCTCACTGGCCACTAGGGAGGGAGTTGGTGAGTGGGGATGAGGCAGAGAACCCTCAGTCCTGCTCTAGGCAGCTGGGGGTGAAGGAGCCCCTGCCTTGGGTCATGTTTTATCTCACCTGGAACCTCATGCAGGAACTCATGGGTGCTGCGGGAGAAGATGCGGACTCCATCCAGCTCTGGCACCAGGTAGGAGTCCTCGTCCAGCACAAACCTGAGCTTGTTAAGGCTCCAAAAACAACTAGGGATGGATCAGGGCAGGTGACCTCCTCCCTTCCCCCTTCCCACCTGCCAACAGGCAACCCTCCAAGGATACTGGATGCTCTCGGGTGCATCGCCTACCACCATTAGTCGCCTCTCCCAGGCCACCACGACGGCCCTCTCCTTGCTGCGAGGACGGCTGCACCTGTGGGCGACACCACAAATACTTCTGGGACACACAGAGATGCCAAGCCACAGCCACATCTCCCACATCACTGCCCCTCATCCCAGTCCTTGGACTTGTTTGCATCCCTATCACCTGGTGCTATCAGCCCCTGGGGTATCTGTGCTCCCCTTGAGTGTGCACCAGCAGAGAAGACGCAGTGTAAACGCCGCCTGGCCTGGCCAGTAGAGAGGCTCAGTCGAGGTCTCCCACCCTCAGCATAACACCCTTATGCTCACCAGACCATCTGCTTTGGAGGAGCTCGGATGTTGCAGTTGAACTCACAGAGCTTCTCCTGGAAGGGTACAGGTAACGTCACCGCCCTCTCCCAGGAGTCACCAGTCTCCAGTCTTGTTGAAAATCCCTCCCCTGCCCCCATTAGATGGTCCCTGGACAAGGTACGTAGCCCCCATGTTGTTCCAGGACCACACCTTGAGGGACGCTGTCCCCATCCAGATGCAGCCTGTATCTGTGAAGAGTGCCAGGTGGCGGTAGGTGAAGGAGACTGCCATCTGCAGGAAACTGCTCACTCCTGGGGACAGGCCAGGGGGTGTCTGGGACAGAGCCGGGAGGACACCAGAATTACTGGCTTCTCAGCGCCTCCTCCTGCCTCCCCATGCCTCCATTTCACTTGCATTCAGGGCCTCACCACGGCAGAGCAGGCTGCATGGTCCAAGAGGTAAAGGTCGGGTCCCACAGCCAGGAGAATGTGTGCCACTCGCTCCTGGAACAGCGTGGTCCAGCATGAGGGTGCACTCTGCAGACCTATGTCCAGGGAAGAGGCCAACCTCGAGATGACCAGGACCCACAGCATCTGCTGTTGGTCCCAAGGTGGAAAGGCATATCTGTGGTTACCAAATGCTGCCTAAGGGATGTCAAGTCTCACCTGGAACCTCTGGCATCCGGCGGAGTTTGAGGTCACCCACGTTGGCGCTGAGGGTGAAGCGGTGGGCCCCTGTGAGGATGGCCACCCCGGAACCAAACTCAGTATGGAAGATTCGGGCATCGAGAACCCGGTTCTGAAGAACTTCCTGGGGAGAGGGGCCATGTGTTAAAGGAGCCAAAGGGTCACAGGCTCTATCCCTTCTCCCCAGGCCCTGTGGCCCGTACATTGCCCATGCTGAAGTGTCTCCGGAAGTCACCGTGAAGGCCATAAACCAGCACCACACCATCTTCTTGCACACAGAGCAGTTCCTCTTCAGCTGACCAGCCCAGGGACACCACAGGCCCACTCTTCCACTACAGAGGAGAGGGAGGTTTCCGAGGTGTCCTCAGGACGCAGAAGCCCACTCGCAGCCCTCAGCTTGTCAGGGGCGCTCACCAGTAGACTGGCCAGAGGCATGCCAGAAGCAGAGTAGATCTCCAGCACAGGCCGTACGCTGGCAGCCTTCTCCTTGTGCCAGGGGTTCCTGAGCAGTGCTGCAGTTTGAGAAGAGACCTTCTGTCCTAGTTTCCCACCCAGGTCCACCACACAGGAAGCAGGCCTCATGAGTACCCGAATTAAAAGCATCTTAGAGGGTGGGAGAGGTATATTACAAGAAAAGGCCAACTCAGTGTCCCAGCGAGCAAGGACCTTGAGGCCATCCCATGCGTGCAGAGCGCACATGGCAGAGGGGTGACATACCGATGGGGCCCCCGTAGGGGGCGGCGGCTACCAAGCAGTCCCTGAGATCCTCCTTCAGGTCCCAGTCCATGCTGTACAGCTCATACTTCCTGCCCACAGAGAGGGAACAGAGATGAGTTTCCTCACGACCCTGAATCTAGACGGAGCGAGCCCCAGAGGAACCCCTCCATTTGTTTTCTACAGGTAGACAAGGACTCCGTACAACCAGCAGTGGGGAGGAGGGGTGAGTGGAAGCGGCCAGACTGCCTACACCTGCATTAGGACAGAAGGCAAGGGAGCTGGGGCGTTCACAGGGAAGGACGTGGCCCTTAAGGCAAGCTTCTGATTTGAATAAAAGGTCAGTTGGATGATCAACAAAAATCGATGTATTTTGCAATAAATGTTCTAAACCACAGCAAGAACCAATCAGAAATAGAAATTTAAAAAGATCCTCATCACGATCACAGCAAGACTATACGCTATCCAAAAATAACCCTGATGAAAGTTTTATAAAATTAAATCAAAATTTACTCAAGGATATATAGAAGAAATATCACAAAATAATCTGTAAATGCTTGTAAATTCCTATAAAATGCTTAATTGCAATAAAAATGACCCCCTAATTTTATGGGGGGAGGGTGGAAGCACAAACTGATTCTATCATTTGTCTGGGGAAAGTAAAGGCCATTTGAAAGGGAAAATATTTCAACTAAAAGCATTTTGAAAATATGAGATAACAGATATCAAATAATATATACTGATATAAACCTAAAGTTAACTGAAGTGCTATTTTGGCATGGGAATAAAGAAATAATCAGGGCCTCCCTGGTGGCACAGTGGGTTAAGCAACGCACTATGAAGCAAACCGCAGCCACTGCAGCACGAGTTCGATCCCTGCCGCTGGCCAGGGAGGGG
>JAGFMF010011769.1:8603600-8641397 GCA_019455555.1 Galemys pyrenaicus
CCCTCAGCAGTGTACTTCTGTTGATCTGCCTGTTCTGCTCCCCGCTCTCTGTGGTGAATCCTCTCACCCCCCACACACACCTCTGGCCTGTGCCCCAGTACTTGTGTGCATAAATAAATAAATCTTTAAAAAAAATATTTTCTAGATAGAATTCAAGATTTACACGTTAAAAAAATTAAATCCCAACATTTTACAACCTCCAACTAGAAACAATTTTTAAGTATAACATAAAACCCAGAAGTCAAAAGAAAAAAAATCAACAAATGGGTCTAAGTAAGCATTAAGGATTTTGGCATATTTGTACATAACAGGGATAAAGCTAATACATGTTTACATGTGCTTCTGAAACAAAACAAAGCACAGCTCTGGAAAGATCTGTAAGAATCTAGTAACTTGGGCCTCCCCTGGTGGCGCAGTGGGTTAAGCAGCGCACTCACTATGAAGCAAACGGCAGCCACTTGCAGCATGAGTTCGATCCCTGCTGCCGGCCAGGGAGGGGGACCCACATGGTGCGGCAGACCTCTCCTGCTGTGCCCGCTGCTCCCCTCAGCAGTGTACTTCTGTTATCTGCCTGTTCTGCTCCCCGCTCTCTGTGGTGAATCCTCTCGCCCCCCCCTCCCCCCCCCACCTCTGGTCTGTGCCCCAGTGCTTGTATGCATAAATAAATAAATCTTTAAAAAAAAAAAAAAGAATCTAGTAACTTATAGGTTAATTGGTTACTTATAGGTTAGTTGAATAGGGGCAGATGTAGTAGTAAGACTTTAAGTTTTTAATCCAAACATTAGTGGTTATTTAGTAAAATAATTAACATTAAGGAACTTTTAGATATTAAAAAAATTCACCAAAACAGAAAGACAAAATAGCAAAAATGTTATGACACATGTGGCAAAGGGATATGTTTCTTAAAAATACAAAAGGTTCTTAAACTTTTTTTAAAGATTTATTTATGCATCCAAGAATTGCGGTATAGGCGGGAGTTGTGGTGGGATGGGAAGAGACAGAGTGGGGAGGAGAACAGGCGGAACCACTGAAGAACACTGCTGAGGGGAGCAGCGGGTGAGACAGGAGAGGTCTGAGGCGCCATGTGGGTCAGCTCCCTGGCGGGGATCGAGCTCATGGTGCAGCGGCTGCCGACAGCTTCATTGTGCTGAGACTCAACCTCTTGTGCCATCAGGGAGGCCCAGTTCTTAAATTTTTTAATGAAAATGAAACTAAAATAATATTGGTTAGGGCTATGTCATTCTACTTAATGTAAAAATATTTTAAAACAAAACATAAAAAACCTTGAGAAAATATAAGCTAATATTTTTATAAGTTAATGAAAAATCTTTTACAGTAAGACACAAGACAAAGAAATTATCAAGGAAAAAAATGGATAGACTTTATTTCATAAAATTAAAAATATGGACATTAAAAGTTAATAAAAGTTGAAGTATTCCCAGAAAAAAAAAAAAAGTTGAAGTGAAAGTCAAGAGACTACTGTGAGAAGAGATTATCACATTTACAACAAAGGGTTAATAGAGACCATGTAAAGAACACCCTTACCAACCAATAGACACAACATTCTAGAAAAACAGCCATGAATAGTCATACCTAATGATGAATTAAAAGATGACTTTTATGTACTGATCATTTGAATAGCAAAAATTAATACGGTAGGTGCAGCAGACCTCTCCTGTCTCAACCACTGCTCCCCTCAGCAGTGTATTTCAGTAGATCCCCTGTTCTGTTTCCCACTCTGTGGTGAACACTCTCACCCCTTCAACCCTGTACCTCTGGCCTACACTCCCACTCATATATGCATAAATAAATAAATCTTTAAAAAAATTAAAAGAAGGTAGTAACATCTAACATTGTTGAAGATGTGGAAAAATGAACTCCTATATATATCAGTGGGAGCACAAATTGGTTCAACCCTTAAGTGAGTGCACACTTTGACTTAGCAATTTCTGTCCATGACTTCAATTTATAAAGCTATTGCATAAGTGTACAAATATATAAATTCACCGTAGTACTCTTTGAATTAGTTTTTAAAAGTCTTTGAAAAACCTCCTTAAATGTCCATCAAGGAGTGGTTAAGTAAATGACTCTATGTCCATTCTGGGGAACACCACGTGGCCATCAAAGGTGACTTTGGTGCACTGACATGAAATGACCACTAAAGTATACTAAGTGGAAAAATAAGCTGTAGCTTATTTTTTTTTGTGGTGGCACAGCGGGTTGAGCACCACACTGTGAAGCATCTGCTGCACAGCAATGCGAGTTCGATTCCCAGATGGGGAGGGGACCCACATGGCGCAGAAGACCTCTCCTGCCTCCCCTGCTGCTCCCCTCAGCAGTATGCTTCAGTTTATCTGCCTGTTCTGCTCCCCACTCTCTCTCTGGTGACTCCTCTCACCTACCACAACTCTGGTCTATACCCCAGTTCTTGTATGCATAAATAAATAAATTTTTATATAAAAAATAGAGCAAGATTAAAAAAAAGAAGAAGCTGTAACTCAGTAAGAACCGTAAGAACTCATTTATGTAATGATCGGAACATGTTTTTGACAAGTGCACTTACATACAATCATGTGTCGAGTATGCAGACAATTGCAGTGACACTAAGGCCCACAAAGCCAGAGACAGTGACTACCTTTCAGGAGGGAGGTGAAAAGGAGTGGAATGTAGGGAACCTGACCATTTTTACACTATATACTTTTGTATTAAATATTTGAATTTTTTTTATAACCCCATATGCATTTTTTGACATCTCATTACTCAAAGCACTGAATAAAAATCTGATGGGAAAATGAATATTCACACAGACCGAGCATGCCAATTATGACAAATTTGTCTCTTAGCTCTGAATTCACCCTGCAATGAGTGTTCTGTGCTAAGGGGTGGCTTTCCTTTAAGCAGCTCTCCTTTGCTGTGTGCGTGATGTTAAGCTTTCTCAGTAGAGGGCGCTGGAGGGACATTCAGGAGGAAGGGCTCTCTTGCTATAGGCAGGGGGTGGTTCACCTCCAGCCAGGATGAGAACTTGTGGTGCTCTGGCCTCAGGCATACAGCAATCTCACAGGCCCACAGGGACCAGAGATTACTTTTCCAGGGTCTCTAGAAAGACACCCTATTCCTGGCCTGTCTATGCCAGGTACCACTTCCTCTGCAAGCCAAGACCTGGCTGTGCCCTGACTCTCTGAACCCCCGTGTACCCAGTACTGATTGTGGCTGAACCTGCTCACAAATACCTTGTGCTCCAGGCCACCTGCCTGCACCAGTTCCCTAGCACGCCACTCCCTTGCTGACCAGCTGCAGTTCCTCTGTACCGTTCCCCCTCAATCCCAGAGGACTTGCTTGCCTACCAACTGTAGACCAGCTCTGGGTGGGCAAATTAGTGAACTCTGCTATCCAGTGGGCTGAAGCTATTATTTCTCAGTGAAATCTGAACCCCAGTCCAGGGTGGGTTCCCTTCCAAATCTGTCATTCCTGTGTACTCACTTTCTCTGCCCTAAGCTATCATATAACATTTTCCTATATTTTACATCTATCCTTTTATCACATTTTAATAACTTGTACTTAGCAAACTTTCTCAGGTAACATGTCCCGACTGGACCTAGACTGACAGACTTGGCACAGGGAACGTCCAGAAATAGACCCCTGAAGACGGGATTTGGGGACTGGTTTGGCCATGTGCTTGGGCTTGAGTGCAGCGCTGGGTTCCCTGACAATGGAAAATCGATGGTAGCAACTTACTTTGCGCAGGGGTTAACACAGCTAATCGAGCCTACAGTTTACTGTGGTGAAATGCCAAGCCAAACATGTGCTTTGGGAGTGACTTCTGTGTTTGACTGTATTATTTTGAGTGCACTTGAATGTTTATTTACAAAGAGAATTTATAAGCTTGGGTCCGTTAACTTTCAGCTCATGCCATAGTCTGAGAAGTAAGTTCTCTAACAGCCCTAGAAGAACTTACTTTTTTTTTAGAGGTTTATTTATTTATGCATACAAGAACTGGGGTACAGGCCAGAGGTGTGTGGGGTGAGAGGATTCACCAGAGACAGTGGGAAGCAGAGAAGGCAGACTGACTGAACATACTGCTGAGGGGAGCAGCAGGAGAGGCAAAAGAGCCTGCTGCGCCATGTGGGTCTCCTCCCTGGCCAGGGACTGAACTTGTGCTGCAGTGGCTGAGGATGCTTCACAGTGCAACGCTTAACTCCATGCACCACGGGGAGGCCCCAGAATCTACTTTTTTTTGTAGTTACATACCTGCCACTGCTAAAATCAAATACAAAACTTAATTGTGTAGGTTATTAAATTATAACAGATGATTTCACCAAGACATCATTTCATGCAAAAGTTAGGGTGCTGATCAGGAAAGAATAGGATCCTGAAATATGGAAGGGGGATATCTAAACCTAAACGAAACTGACAATCCTGAACACCAAGTTATTCTGAGCTTTCCTTACCAGAGGAAGTAAGCTTACCCTGTGTCGGAGGATCCTGGCCTTCCTGTGCTTGAAAACCTTGTGATAATTTCCCTTGGGGGAGATGTTCTAGAACCTCCCTTCCCAAGGCTGACCTGCCCAATACTATGGCTAATCTGCCAAAAGCAGAGACCAACACATGGCTCCCACACGGCATCATAATGATTGATTACACTGGTCCTTCTTCATGATTGAAGGGGCAAAGATTTGTCCTGTCTAGAATACATTCACATTCTGGATGTGGATTTGTCTTCCTTCCTTGGAAAGTCTTTGTTGGCGCCCATTATCTATGGACTTTTTTTTTTTTTTAACTCTTGTGGCATTCTGTAAAGCACTGTCTCTAGTCAAAGACTTCATTTCATACCAAACAAAATGCACAAGTAGGCTCAGGTCCATGGACATCAATTGGTCTTCACATATATCCCAACACCCATAAACACTGGTGTAAATTTACTGATGACTCAGCCAGAGCACCAATTGGGAGATAGTATCCTAAAAGGATGGGGTTCTGCCTGACAGATGCAATTTATGTTTACACACTGTAAAGGATTATCTGCTCCATAGTCAGACTACATGGAACACGGAATCAAGGGACAGGACTGGAGTGGCTCCTTCTCTCACTACTAAACACCTCTTACAAAAATGGGGTTTCCAGTTCCAGTAACTTTGATATCTACTGGTTTGCAGAGCTCAGTCTCCAAGGGGGGAATGCTTCCACCAGGAATCACAACAGTGGATTCACTGAATTAGAAGATTAAGAGCACCACCAAACTGTCTTTTTTTTGCCACGAGGCATGTGTCCATCTTGGCATATCCATCTCAATGTATCAGAATTACGCTGAACAGTTTGATATATGAATAGGAATGGTGTATAGTTTCACTAGCACCAGCATCTTTGTAATTTTTAGTTGCTAAGTATTTTTAAAAAGCTTTACTGTGCCACTAATGCACACACAGCAGGCACTATTGTAAATATGGACTGGTGACAGATGCAAAAAAAAAAAAATGCTCTGCGCTCTCAGAATTTGGTTTGGGGACCTCCCTGGTGGCGCAATGGGTTAAGCAACGCACTATGAAGCAGCCCACAGCCACTGCAGCATGAGTTTGATCCCTGCCACCAGCTGGAGAGCTGACCCACATGGCGCAGCAGACCTCTCCTGCCTCGCCCGCTGCTCCCCTCAGCAGTGTATTTCGGTCAATCTGCCTGTTCTGTTCCCGGCTCTGTCTCTGGTGGATCCTCTCACCTCCTGCACCTCTGGCCTGTACCCTTGTGCTTGTATGCATAATAAATATATGTTAAAAAATTTTAGTTTGACAGAAAAAATAATACAAATATAACCCTACTGTGTCATACATAACAGACTTTAAAACTGGACACTGGTGAGCCCAAAAGAAAGTCAGCTAACTATTGGAATCTGGGAAAGGTTCAGAAAGAACGCTTGAACTAGGTCCTGATGGAGAAGCAAGAATTCTCTAGATAAGACAAAGAGGGAAATGGCAGTGCTCACAGAAGGAAGTGCACACTGGTGCAAGCACAGGGAGCCCAGAAACACCAGTTATGGGGTAATTGTAACTAGAAAAGAAGATTTGGGTAAGAAAGAAGCAGATGAAGTGGCAGAGAAAAATGGGATGATTTACAGATGTTCCACAAGCTTGTCTTTTATCCTACACAGAAGGGAAACCACTGAAAAATCCTAATCCGAGTAATGATGAGTTCGGTTTACACTTTGTAAGGATTAACGGTTTAAGACTGAGATCCCCACGAGAGAGCTGCCGGGAGCTGGGGGATCCTCACTTCCGCTGTCCTCGGAGTCACTCAAGATTCATCCTCATCCCCATCCTTGGTCAGCACTGTTACCCCATCGGCCCGCGATCCCGTCCCCCAAGAGCGCCCCAGTGGTCTGCCTTCAGCAGAAACTTCCTGCAGGAGACTGGGCACTAGCTGTCACTTGCGGGCGGCCTCCCTCACCTGACTACCCTTCCAAGGTTGACAGGCTTGGGCTTCAGCGTAAGGCTTTGCCCCACCCCACCCTCCATGTGTGACCACCGTGCTAGCCTCAGTTTCCTGCTCGGCTTCGAGGTGACAGGCGACTGTGCCTTCAAGGGTAGGCACCGGCAGAGAGCCAGCAAGGGGAGGACCCTAGTGCCCGCAGTGACGGCAGAGCGCGCCGCGGGCTCCGTCCCGAAATTCCGGCGGGTGGGCCAGCGGGGCGGGGGGCAGGAGGGCGGGACAACTCACCGGTAAAAGGCAGAGTCCCCGAGCGGGTTCCAGTTCGCCGTGTAGCAGTCCATGGCCGGTGCAGGCGGCGGCAGAACAGCGCCCAGGGGACACCCGCCTACCGCAGGTTCCAGGTCGGCACTTCCGCTTCCGCCCGTCCGGGTCACGTGGCGAGGCCGCCGCCACGGCCATCACCACTGTGGGCAGCTACACACGGCCGCCGCCGCGCCCCCGCCCACACCGGGCCTAGTGCCCGCCCGGGTGGGCCCGGCCCCGGCTCCAGCCCACCGGGGCAGCCACCCCTGCCGCCTTCTTGTCCCCTCTGGCGCGGGGGTCGCGCAGGGCGGGACATGGGTGACCGGAAGTGGGAGCTGTGAGCGTCGCCGCCCCGGGTGCCCAGGCCTGAGGCACCGTCGGGGCCGCGGCGACGCACGCATGGAGAGCGCTGGGCGCCGGGCTGCGCACCGACGGCTAACCGGGACGCACGGGCTCTGCTGGGCGGGGGCTGTGCAGAACCGACTGGCCTCCGGGGCAATGAGGCGAGACCCAGAGTCCGCAGCGGGCGAGGTGCGCGGCGCGCGGGCCTGCCCTGTTCGCGTGTGAACCGCGCGGAGCCCCGGGACTCGGTAACTGGCGCGAGCGGGCGCGCGCGCATGCGCGGGGCGGCGGCGGGCACGTGGCGGGGCGCCTGGCGGCGCCGCGCGGGAAGTGCCTTAGTGCCCTAGAGGCCTGCGGGCTTGGCGACCTCCTGCTGGTGGTGCCAAGCGCGTTGCTATGGCCGGGTGTCACCATGGGCCCCGCTCTACCTCCTCTGCCTCCTTCTCCCAGTGGCCCTGAGCAGCCCGGGAGGGGCCGGTGCCCGTGCCCAGAGTCCCGGCTCTCCGCTCGCTCCGTAGCCTCCCTGCACCCCCCACTGGCGGAGGCATGGTCTTCTGTGTGGAGAACGAGGACCCTCGCCGGCCGCTGCGAAGCACCATGGTACACTTCCAGGCTTCAGAAGTCCAGCAGCTGCTACACAACAAGTTCGTGGTCATCTTGGGGGACTCCAGTGAGTGCTCCTCTAGGATCACGCTTCCCAGCACCACACCTGCAGCCTGTTCTCTTGTCTGGACTTTCTGATCCCTCATTTGCTCCAGTCCTGCAGGTTTTCTCTTTTCGTTTTCCCACACACCTTCCGCAGGTGTCCTCACAGAAGTCACCTGTCAAACTTTTTACCCTACGCCCGCTCTGCATTTTTCGACCTGACAGCGTGCCATAATTTCCCACAGGGGAGTGGCGGATTGTGCTGTCTGTCCCCCCAGGTGACTTGGTTGACTTCTGCCAGGGGATCACTTTATACTAAGTTAGGGTGTGGGTGTGACTGGCTAGGATGAACAGACAGTGCTGGGGCTGTCACTCTCCTCCTGCTTCTAAGTCAGGACTCCACAGAGGTGGGTTGGGCAACCCCCCACCCTGGGAAGTTGGGAGGCCTGGACTGGGGGTGAGCTAAGGTGGGTGAGGCCTGCCTCAGGCTTGGGGTTCTATCTCCCGGCAGTCCAGCGGGCTGTGTACAAGGACCTGGTGCTCCTTCTGCAGAAAGACTCACTGCTCACAGCTGCCCAGTTGAAAGCCAAGGTGAGGGAAGCTCGTCGGCCATGCCAGTGGTGGGCGGGCACAGACCCTGGCCTGGCAGGGTCCTCCCTGGCATGGGTCTGACCAGCTTGGGGGGGTGGTGGGCAGGGGGAGCTGAGCTTTGAACAGGACCAGCTGGTGGCTGGGGGCCAGCTGGGCGAGCTGCACAACGGGACACAGTACCGGGAGGTCCGTCAGTTCTGTTCGGGCTCTGGCCACCACCTTGTGCGCTTCTACTTCCTCACCCGTGTTTACTCCGAGTACCTGGAGGGCGTCCTGGAGGAGCTAACTTATGGGCCTACCCCGGACCTGGTGATCATCAACTCCTGCCTCTGGGACCTCTCCAGGTTGGGGGGAGATAGGGAAATACTGGTTGGGGGGATAGCTGTGTGGTTTAGAGGCTGTCCACCACCGTGTTCTTGCTCACCTTACGTGCTTCCCAACAGGTATGGCCGCTTCTCAATGGAGAGCTACCGAGCGAATCTGGAACGGGTGTTTGTGCGAATGGACCAGGTGTTGCCAGACTCATGTCTGCTGGTGTGGAACATGGCAATGCCCCTGGGGGAGCGTGTCACTGGGGGTTTCCTTCTGCCAGAGGCAAGTGACTTAGGGCACCACAAAATGGGGAGTGGGGTAGCTGGTAGAACCCTCCAGAACCCTCCTTACCCACCCTGCTTCATTCTACAGCTCTTAAATGTTGCATTTTCTCACTTAGCTCCAGCCCCTGGCAGGCTCTCTGCGGCGAGATGTGGTTGAAGGGAACTTCTACAGTGCTACACTGGCTGGGGACCACTGCTTCGATGTCCTGGACCTCCACTTTCATTTCCGGCATGCAGTACGGCACCGGCACCGGGATGGTGTCCACTGGGACCAGCATGCCCACCGCCACCTCTCACACCTGCTGCTGACCCATGTAGCCGATGCCTGGGGCGTGGAGCTACCCAAGCGTGACTACCCCCCCGGTGAGCCCTACCAAATGTGAGGGATGTAGCGATGCAGGGAGGTCCCTCAGCACAGAACTTGGAAACAGAGCGGGACGGAGGGACTCAGGGAGAGTAGAGGGCCCTTAAAGGACCGTTGTGATCCTTGAGTGCTGTTTCTTCATTCTCTGGGACGGGTGAGGTCAGAGGCGCAACCTTCCAGTCCAAGTTCCAGTTCTGTGTGTTCACACAGTACATGAATGGCTTATCGAAGCATTGAACGTGTGGCATCATGTCCAGAGACCCGACAGGGGGGTCACAGGAGAGAAATGGGGTTACTTTAGTTAGGTATAAGTGGGGTAGGAAGGAAGGACACGGCAGACAGTGTGGCAGAAGCAAAGGCTCCCAGTCTGCTGTTGCTCAGCCTCTTAGTTCCTGCCTGCTCACCAAGCGGGCATCGTGGCTGATTGTTTCCATGTCTGCTTCTCCCTCGGATCATGTCTTCGAAAGGCAAGATTCTTGCCTTGCTGACAGCTCACCCATCTTGGCCCCAGGGTCTAGCACAGTTACTATGCAGAGAGTATTTGTTGAATTGGGGCCAGAAGTCTTCCTAGAAGGCTGTAGTAGCACTGGAGGGTCTGGGGCTTGGGGGGAGGGGGGGCGGGGCACAGAGAGCCAAGATTGTCCTAGAGGTGGACTTTTACAACGTGGCAGTCGGCATTTGGTGTGTTGGGCGGTCAGTTAGTGCTTTGTTTATGTGACTGTCTGATATCCTTGTTTTTCAGGTGAGAGAACTGGTTCTCAGTAGAGGGATACTCTAAAGGTTGGAAGGCTAGTTTAGGGTGGCTCAGGTCTTCTGAGTCCAGTCTGGAGCTACAGAAATAGGGACAGCAGAAGGAATTGTCGGGTGGGAGGATGAGTTGATGGGTTGGGTCTCAAGGCATCTACTTGAATTACTGTGGAGATGTGGAGTAGATTTGGAGCCTGTGGTACACAGCAGAGAGAAGGAAGCTGAGGGCACACGTGAACTGTGAAGGAGCAAGCAGAACAAACGCATAGTTGGAAGTTGGAAGGGAAGAGTTATTTCCTTTTAATAGAGGAAACAAAGAGACAAGAAGAGGCATTTTCATGGAACTAACAACTGTTGGCCAAGTTGTGTGGCTGTCGGGAAGAAAGGATTTGTTAAGTTTGTCAGGAAGTGGGTACAGTTAATAGAAAAAGTGTTGAAAGAGTGAAATAGGGTTGAAAGAGGCAGCGAGCAGTTGATGAGGGAATGGAAACTGGAAGAAATGTTTCTCTTGGGAATTCGAAAGGAAAGGGCACTACTGGAGAAGGGAGTGATGGGATCTTTAGGGTTATAACAAGATTCACTGTGCACATATATTGGTCTATGGGGAGGAGCTGGGGAGAGGAGAAAGCTAAAGACACAGGCGCGGGACAAAGGCTCTGAAGGGGAGCATGAGTCAGAACAAAGGTAGATCCACTTTTGAGAAAGGTAAGAAAGAAGGAACACTTTGTCTGAAGTGAGAGGGCGTGAGGGAAAGTGGGTATAAAGCAGAGCTGCCGCTGCCTGGCGGCCCTGTTCTCTGAGATGAGGGAGTGGCCACTCGGAGGTATGGACAGAGTTCAGGGGGCTCAGCGCTCCAGACCTTCCTAAAACAACCATCCCATTCCTAGACCCGTGGATTGAGGACTGGCCAGAACCGGATCATCTGTTCCAGGGGAACCACGGGCAGCCCCCTGACTTCGGGGAACAGCTTCTCTTGCCCCCACCCCGGCCCTCTCCCCTTCCCCCTCCCATGCCCTTTCCCTACTCTCTCCCTCAGCCTTCACCACCTCCTTTGTTCCCACCCCTCTCCCAGGACGCCCCTTTTTACCCAGGCCAGCCCTTCCCACCTCATGAATTCTTCAATTATAATCCAGTGGAAGACTTCTCAGTTCCACCCCACTTAGGTAGGTGCCTCCACAGCCTTCCCTCGCTCCTTTCCCAGCCTGGCTTCCCGTGCCCAGAAGGACGGAGATGATTTGGGTAGTCCCCTGTGCCCCCAAGACTGGGATCGTCACTGCTGAGTCCGGGACAGCATCTGTAGACTCATTCATTAGTGAGGCTCATTGATTGCCATAGCTTCCCGATCAGGAGGAAGGGGAAGTGGTGTGTGTGCCATTGGTGGCTGTGCTGCTGAGCCCGGAAAACCCCCTGGAAAGCTAGAGAAACCCAGAGGCAGAGCCGGGCCCCTCCTGCCTGCCCACTCTTAAAATGACCGGTTCTTTTGTAGGATGTGGTCCTGGACTGAACTTTGTGCCTGGCCCCTTGCCACCTCCAGTCCCTGGCCCAGTCCCTCATGGTCAGCACCGGGGCCCAGTTGTCCATCGGGGGATGCCACGCTGTGTACCCAACGGCCCCTACCACGTGCCGAGGATGGGGGGGCCCTGCAGGCAGCGATTCAGACACTCAGACAGACTGATCCACACATACAAACTGGACAGACGGCCTCCTGCCCATTCGGGGACATGACTTGGGTAGGCTGGATGTTGGGCTGGGGCTGGATGTGTCAGTGGCCTTGCAGGGCTTGCTTGCCATCCCTGGTGTTGGGCCCGGGTATCTGCTTTGCGTGGTGTTGTTCTTGTCCATTGCTGTCACCAATAAAGACACGGAAGAACAGAGTGGCTTCTTCCTGTGTGAAGGACTGAGTCTCCCAAACCATGATCTTAAAAGTTGGGGATGCTGCCTTTGGACTCTCTACCCTTCGACTGTTCACCCCGCACTATTTAGAAATTATTGTGTGCTTTCTTCTGTTGTCTCACACATGTGAGAACACATGTGAGAACACAACAAAACACATGTGTGCTTAAGAGAAATCTTAGGGAGTTCTGCTATTGTCAGCAGCTCTTTGGGATTGGACACTAAAGTCTGGGTTACAGTATTTAAATGGAAGCTGGGGTCTGGCTAATGCTCACCTTTACCAGTCTCATGCATTCGTGTGTACGTCCAGCATTCAGCTATTGGAGGCAGACACATACCTTGCCTTGCACATTGCTTGGTGTGTGATGGGCACTCTAGAAGTGGTTGGAACCAAACAAGAAACTCCTAGACCCGAGCAGAAAATGGATCACAAATCCGTCATCTAGTGGGTGTAATGTGCATGGGGGCAGAGTGGTCACAGATCCACTTCTTTGGTTGGTGACTGGGGCAAGAGAGGAAACAGAGAATGCCGATGTAGGAGGTAGAAGGCTGTACCAAACTCTAAGAAGTTAGAGAGTGGTCTTGACCCTGGATTCACGACTCCTAAGCATCAAGATTAGGATGCAGGCAAAATGGTAGCTGGGGGTAGGGATGGAGCTGTGGGTCAATAAGAGACAGGGCAGGAAAATCAGATAACACAGTCGCATTCAATAACCTTGAAGAACCGGATGGCAGAGAGGGATGTAGACGCCTTACATTACCTTCCATGCTTCTTACTGAAATTTTACTTTGGCAAAGGACATTTCACATAAAGGAAATGGAAATAGACCAGGAAAATGCTGATCCTTGCGAGTGACCTGCTAAATGTAAATAGAGTTCTTAGCATGCACTGGTGCTGGTAAAGGTGGTACAGTGTGAGTTAATGAAACTCTCGATGGGGCACTTGAGAATCAAGTAAGACAGGGCACGAAGGTACTAGCACAGTGCCTGAAACAAGCTTGGTTTTCTTGTATAGAGACAAAAAATGGAAGGCCTATACTAAAATGAAAGGTTGGCTTTTTTTTTTTTTTAGGAAAATAGAATTTTAAATTATTATTTTCCCAAAAATTATTTTTTCTTTTTGCTTATAAAGAAACCATCCCTGTAGCGAATCTATTCTGTTTCATCTAGTTTGCCCAATCCCTCAAAACCTCTGTCCAAACACTTGCCTGTCTGGTTCTGGGCCTTCTCAGAACTGTGGGAGGAAAGTGCATACCATGGCTGATTATTGCTCCACTGGGCCTACTCTATTGCTTGCCATTCTGTTTTCTGGAATTCCCTGCCACCTTTCCTATGGAACCTTCCTTAGACTTTTCTTCTCTCTTGAGACCTCATCCCAAACTGGAATTCTCTGTTAGCAATCTGAAGACTGTCTCCCGTCCTTCTAACTCTGCATTTCCACCCATCTTGTTATATGACTTCCTGTCCACATAGAGGCTTCAAAGCCTTTACTTTAGGGCCTCCCTGGTGGCGCAGCGGGTTAAGCAATGCACTAGGAAGCAAACCGCAGCCACTGCAGCACGAGTTCGAATCCCTGCTGCCGGCCAGGGAGGGGACCCACATGGCCGGCAGACCTCTCCTGCCTCGCCCGCTGCTGCCCTTGGCAGTGTGTTTCAATCAGTCTGCCTGTTCTGCTCCCCACTCTGTCTGGTGAATCCTCTCACCTCCCGCGACTCTGGCCTGTATCCCAGCTCTTGTATGCATAAATAAATAAATCTTTAAAAAAAAAAAAAACAAAGCCTTTACTTTAGCATCCCAGTATAGCGAGGTTGAAAGTTTATAAGAATGGAATAAAAAGAAATTACTTTGTTGTCAGTTGTAATACAAGCATATATGGTCTAAGACACTAAAAATTTGACTCCTAGTACTTCCACTTAAATTGTTTCCTGCTCTGTGTTTTGAAATCTAAAAATGACGGACATTTTTTGTTTCTTCAGGAGGGAGGTGTACTGTTAGTTGGGCATGCCAGAACTCAGACTTCATTGTCTGAAAGAACATATTTGACCATTGACAGATCCTGTACTAGGACAAGTTGGCATGACTCCCTCTCATTCACGAAATCTTGGTTTTTAAAGAATGGCTGCAACATCCTTTTCTTTGCCATGCGAAGGTATTCCTGAAAGGAGTAAAAGATGCCCCAGCACTTGAGCTGTGACCCACCCAGGGTTGGGGTACTTTTCTCTCTCTCACCCCGCTCCCGCACCAAGCCCGACTCCTCGCTGCTAGAGCTGGAGATGTCCGCCAGGGGGCGCGCCTTGCGCCGTCCCTCGCCTTGTCCACCTGCCGTGATTCTGGGCGTTGTTGATGCCCCGAAAGGGGCAGCGGTTTCCCTAAGTGGGTGTCCACAGCCCTCTGATCCCCGGCTACACCTGTAATTTCTAAGTCTGAGCATCAGGCCTTCCTGCCTGCTCTGCCTAGGGGCCCACCAGCCACTGCCGTCCCCCGAGTACCTGAATTGGGGAGAGCGCGATGCAGGTACCTCGGGGTCCGCTGCAGGAATCCCCGACGCGCCGCAGACCCCTCGCCTGGACCTTCTGCCAGCCTCAGCCCGCCTGATGAGGCGCTCCTCCCGGCTCCGTGCACCTCTGGTCCGCCGCTGCCTCTTTGCTGCCCGCACGTTGGCGCCGCTCCTTGGCCTGTCTCCCTTCCCTTGGCCTGTCTCCCTTCGAAGCCCAGGCCACCTCCCTCCCGCCATGGCTTGGCCTCCCCCTTCTCCCTGTGGTCGAGGGCTGCTGGGCGTGAAAGCCTCTTCCCAAAGCCTCAGCCGTGGCTCCCCCACCACCATAGGAGTCGGAGAGGGCCCCCCACCCCGCGGTTCCGCAGCTGCCGGTTGAAGTGCCCCTGCGCAGCCCACCTCCTTCCAGGGACCACGCTCCTTCCTCCTCTCTCACGTGGTGGCCCCCCGAGAGAAGACCTCCGCCTTGAGGTCCCTGTTCACCGGGCAGGGGAAGTCCTCCCGGCAGGTGGGTGGCTCCTGTGGCTCCCTCTCTGCTCTCCTGGGCCCCTCGCACGGAGGCCCACTAAGCTGAGCTGACCGCTGGTTCTTCTAGGGGCTACTGGATCTCACCCCAGCCCTGGTCACAAAAGGCCTCTGACCCGCGGGACAGTCGTCCCTTCCAGGGCCAAACCTAGACTCAAGATTAAGACTCAAAATTCCATCCAGCTTCCCCTAAGCTTGCATTTAAGTGCTCCTAAAGGGACATGACCCTGTTTACATCTGAAGGAATTTCAGAAATGACAGCGTTTTCCTTTCAGTTCTTAGGCCCCCCCACTTTATTCCTCTCATCTGCTCCCCTTGTGCTGCCCCTAGAATCGGCCGTAACCTCTCCTTAGCTTTTGTTTTCATGTATTCTCGCAACAACAAAGTAAGTGCCTCGTTTTGCTGGCATGTCTTTTCAGTTTGTGTAAAAGGAATTGTCACTCGTTTCCACTCCATGCTAGGATTTCCAGAGCAACCGTGTAGCATCCACTTCTGCTGCCTCCTTTCCGCCTTGCTCATCGCCATGTTTCTTCTTCTCCGTCCCCTCCCACCGGCACTGAGTGCGATCATCATTGTCAAACACATCCTGTCTCACGCAGTGCTCCTCAGCTCTAGTGTGCACTGTGTGTCACCTGGGCCTCTTGCGGAAATGCGGGCTGCGGTTTGGAGCCCTGCAGTGGGGCTTAGCACTCTGACTCTCAGCCAGTTCCCAGGTGCCGCTGCACCGACTCGGGCCCTGGGATCACACTTGGAGAACCAGGTCTTCATGAGCGCTGTGGGAACTCGTTCTGGTCTGGGTCGCTAGGCCAAGGGCATGTGTTCGTCTGATTTGTAAGAGCTGTCCACCTGCTCTCCACTCCGGCTGCTGCCACTGCACCTCGCACCAGTAGGGGAGGAGGGGAGGAGGCACGTATTTGTGTGGGGAAGGCCTTCTCCTTGCTCCTGCCCATGTCACGGCCCCCTGCCCACGTCACATGTCTGGTCTGGACCCCAAACTTCCTCTTCCCCTTAATCCGAGGCAGCAATGCACGGCTGAGTGAGCCAGGGCCCCAAACCTCACAACCGACTATCTCCAGTAGAAGCTCTTACGGACCGGCGCTGAGAACCATGGAGTCTTGAGTTAGGCTGGATTTCCTCCATCACTTTCCCTTTAACAGCCTGTGAAGCAGGACTCAAAGACCCAGCCTTGCCAGTGGCCGGTAGTTACCCTGACCCTGACTTCTCTGTGAAATGAGACCATAATGGCATAGCTGCAATTTGTGGCTAGAAATTGCCACATGCCAGGAGGCCCACAGGGACCCAAAGACAGGTCTTCTGGCTTTTGTTTTACCCATGAGGAAAAGGAAGTTTGAGAAGGTGTAGCAGTTACCACAGGCCGGGGAGCTGGAGAGCGACAGTGCTGGGATTCAAACCCAACCTCAGTCACCACGCCGAGGCCCCTGCTGGGGCCTTCATGCCCTGCCTTGCCCTTGCCACCAAGCCACATTTTGGGGAAATTACAAGGACATGGGAAAGAAGGATTGTGCACGGGGCTTCCAGGCCCTGATGCTGAAGGCACCAGAGCAGTGGCAAGGCGGGGTTACAAAACATGACAGCAAATGGGTTTTAGCAAAAATGATCCAGGGTTCCAGGAGCTGGTCCCCAAGGCCTCAGTAAGTGACAAGCATGGGGGACTGGGTCTAAGGCTTCAGGGAAGGGTTTTAGAGTTAGCCATGCAGTGGGGTTAGGATGGATGGGAGCTGGGGAGAGCCAGAGATCGGGTGGAGTTAGGAGTTGGGTGGGGAGAGTCTTGTGAGTGGCTGATGCTGTCTGCAAGTGCCTTACTTGGTAGTAACAGGTCACTCTGTTGTGTTCAGAGGATCGGCAGATGTGCGAGTGGCCAGCGGCCAGCACATTAAGGGATGCCACCTTCTGAGACCCTTTTGTGCTGGGAGCAGCTTGTTGGGTGGGTTTTAGAAACCACAGACTGCATTTTCTCCACTCACACAGCTGTACAAACATCAGGCACCACACCCTGCCCCCCGCCCCGAGCATTTGACAATCAGAAGAGCATTCACATTTGCACATTTGGAGACTTCACAACACACCACCTTACACTGCTTGTCCATACCCATCTACCCATTCCATTTTAGGGTAAAAATTGTATCCACAACAGTATTATCTCTGAAGGCCTAGGAGGTTTCCTGTTCTCTCAGCAGCCTTTGGAGCCCAAAAACCTTTTGAGCCTACAGAATGTCCTTAGAGTTCAATAGAATCTCTTTTAGTCTTCTGGTCTTAATAAAATATGTCATATAAAGGTGTTGCCTTTGACTCGCGGGTCCATGATGGGGTTGGGGCCCACTTCACATGGAGGCTCCAAAGAATTAATTGGCCAAAGTCACCCATTGTGTGAAGGGGTGAAGTGGGGCTTCTTGTCTGATTTCCATAACAGAACATGAAAGTCTTAAGAAGCAGGCACTCTCGGGGCCCTATCTAGCTTGTCGACCCATTTCCCAGGTTAGGGGATGTGGACTGAGGCAGGAGGTAGGAAATCTAGGGAGTGGGCAGAAAGGTCTGGGAGGCAAATTGAGGCCTCTCATGGAGCTTTTGGCAGACTTCTCCTAGCTCGTTTTCTATCAATGATCCCCAGAGCCTGGGAAATGGAAAGGGGGTACTCCTCTTTCTGGACAGGCTCAGGATCCCCAAGTAGTTCTCAGGGATGGGAACTGAAGATGACACTGCTGAGCAACTGCAAGAAAAAGAGGCTGCCACTTGCTAAGGGGAGCCCAGCAGATGTCACCCCATCCACACGGGAGCTCTTGGTGGCTTGGCCAAACCTGGCCCCTCGCGGAACCGTGCGCCCTGGCCCCTTGCCTCAAAACCCCCGACGCCCTGCACCAAGTCCCTGCAGCATCCGCTGGAGGGGAGTGCCCTCAGGGGTCGGGCCAGTCCGCCCTGCCAGCTCCAGAAATATCAGACACGTGCTGACCAGGGCTAGGGCCTTGGGGTCCAGGGCCTGCGGAGGCAGGAAGGTTCTGGTCCTACTCCCTCCCTCTCCCCGGGCCTCAGGCCCTCGGCCAGGGCTCAAGAGACACAGGCAGCGGCTGGGGTTGCCCTTCTATTGGTCCAAGTCCTGAGTGCGACCTGGGTGAGACATGGAGGCAAGGAGGCCCACGAGGCTCAGGAGCGTGGAGAAAAGCAGCAGGAAGGAGGCGGCAAACAGCAGGGCAGGGAGCGCACTGAGCACTAACAGCAGCACGGCTGGCAGCAGGTGGCGCCACGTGGCAGCCACGACGGGCCACAAGGAGCTCAGCAGGTGGGAGCCCGTGGTGAAGAGCGCGTGGCACAGCATCAGCGCCAGCATCAGGTAGAGGATCCCCTCGAGCCCCCACAGCACACGCTGCAGCGGCTGCCGCCAGCCGGACGTGCTCCACCAGTGGGCGCAGCTACGGGGCACGTGGCACGAGCACCAGCGCACCCAGTCCTGCCGCGTGGCCCAGGTGGACCAGGGGGCGGCCCGCTGTGGCCCCTCGCCGGCCCCACCGGTGACGGCCTCGGTCTCCACTCGCGGCGGCTGCATCGTGACTGGCGCACCTGGGGAGAGGACCAGGCCAGCTGCAGGAGCAGCTGGAGGCAGAGGGCCGAGAAGGCACCCGTGGGTGGGGCGGGCGGGGCTTTGGAGCTGGGGGCCGGACTCACCTCTGGCAGTCACCTAAGTCATGTTGCTTCCTGGGGCGCCCAGGCCGGCAGGGCAGCCAGGTCTGAGCGCCCACTCTCCCTCACCCACACCCTCCCCAGGGGAGCCCCATTGTGACCTGGGCTGGGGTGGGGTCCAGCCAAGAGGGGAGCCCCTGCAGGTGTGGGGCTCAACTGCGCTCCTCTCCATGGCCCTGCCAGCTGACAGGGGAGCCGGGAGAGCCCACAGTTTCTCGGGAAGCCCTCCCCACGCCCCGCCCCGCCCCGTCCTTGCCAGCGGCAGTTCTGCTCTTCTCCCTTGCAAGTTCTTCCGGGTCCTCATTCTCCAGAATCACAAGAGGCTGGCGCGGCCCCCCCAAGCCACAGGCTCTCAGCTGGCTGCCACCCCTGCCTGGGTCCCCCGTTCCTTCTCTCACTTCACACACGGACCCGAGGTCCTACTGTCCACACTGTGGGGCCAGAGGTCTCCTGGGGTGTAGTTTGGGGATAAGAGGCTCCCTTCTGCCTGCCCAGTCCCGGGTTGAAGGAAGAAGGCCCAGGGAAGCAGCAGGGCCAGTGTATTTCTGCAAGGCAGCCGTGTTTCAGGGGGGCTCAGACCCAAGGGTGGAGGCAGAAGGCCAGGCCCAGCAGGGCCAGCGGCAAGCCGCGGGTGCCCAGCAGCAGCCCCAGGCCCAGGAGCAACAGCAGCAGAGCGTCCTGGGGGCTGGGCGGCCTTGTGACCGCCACCATCGGCAGGAGTGAAGCTTCCCGCTGTCCTGGGCCCTCGCCGGCCCCCTGACTCTGGCCCACGGTGGGAAGCGCGTGCTGTGGCCAGGCGTGGCCTACAGGCCTGCAGAGAGAGAGGGTGGCAGCTGAACTCCAGGAGGCTGACCACTTGCTTACCTGGCCATACTTTCCCACCCGTCGGGTTGATGCCCGCTTACCTGTGGAGCAGGTCAAAGGTCAGGAAACTGACCAGTAGCAGCAGCAGCAAGGCTGGGCCAATGGTGGAAAAGGCTGCCGGGACGGACAGCCCCAGTGCCCCCAGCCCTAGGACACTGTCCAGGAGCTGGGCAGGGCTAGGGCCCCACGGGGACACATATGGACGCACTGGGCTACCTGACCCCTCCCCAGCACCCAGAGCCCTGGGAGAGACTGGGATGAGCTGATCAAGGGTTTGGGGCCCGGGCAAGCAGAGCTGGATCATGGAGGAAGCAGGCCCTTGCAGGAAGGACACTTGTCGGGGGCAGGAGTACGGGAGGGGCAGGGCCCTGCAGACACTCAGGGTAAGCGCAGGGAGTGGGGACTTGGGGTCTTCGGGAATCTCCTCCTCCCCACATGCCCACCCACCAAACCTTCCTCACCTCCTCCCCCTCTGGTCAGCCATGCTAGGCCTGGGCAGCTGGGGTATTGTGACCTATCACCAGAAGGGGCCCTGGGGTTGACAGGGGGCTGCTGCTGGCTCTGGTCTCATAGGAGCTGGTGGCGTAGGTGGGGCTTAGCAGAAGGAGGGCAGCAGTTTCTGAGAGCTAAGAGTCTTCCTATTGCCTTTGTTAATTCTTCGCCCAGGCCCTCCCAGGGCACTCTCAGTAAGCATTCTCACCGCTGCATGGACCAAGGGGCAAAGGGCTGTTTGCTCTTGCCCAGGGGCCTCTCGGCACTGTGGCCCTGGCATGCACAGCCAGGCCCTGCCGGGAAGCCACCTCCACACGACCTACGAAATGGAGCAGGAGGGGCTGTCTCGGTGTTCTGAGCAGGATGGTTTGTGGGGGGTGCTTCAGACACTAGGGGCTCACAAACAGCACAAAGCAGGAGAATGTAAGAAGGCTATGCCATAGTAACCTCCAAACTGGAGGTTAAGGTCACCCTCTGAGGATGAAATTAAGGACCCCAAGTGTGTCTCGAAGGGACAGGTCACCTGGACAAGAGAACTTGTGCCACCGATAATGGCTGGTAGCTAAGAGGTTCAGCTCAGCTCAGCTTAGTGGCTCGAGCAGCAAGAGTGGAGAGGAGCCAGAACCGAGAGAGCTTAACCCTTGTCCACACCACACTCTGAGGCAAACTGATGGGGATGGGGTGAGGGGAGGAGGGTCATGCAGTCCCCAGAGGGGAGACAGAACCGGACTCGAGCTACACGTCTCCCTCCGACAGGTCCTGTCCAAAGACTGCAGTCTGGTGACCTTGACAGTTTTGGTGGTGACAGACCCAGCAGCCCATAAGGTCAACAATGCTTCCGGCCCTTTGGGCTCTTCATGGCTTCCTCTTGCTCTGGCTCTCCCCAGAGCAATAATGCAATGCCCACAGTACTCCCAGGGAACAGGCTTTCCACGCTAGAGAAGTGTATCTGTCCAAATGTTTATCAAGTGTGAAGGTAGAATAAGACATTTCAGGCTACATAGGTTTTCAAAATTTTGACCTTGCCTACATTCCTTCTCAGGAAGTTATGGGAGGATGTTTCAGCAAAGCCAGGAATTAAACCAAGAGACAGTGTGGAATTCAAGAAATGAGGCTAAACCAGAAGAAGGATGGTGAGGATGGCCTGGGGCCATCAGTTGTGTTCCTGGTAGAGAAGCAAGTAACCCCGCCTAGAATCCGAAGATGGACGCTCCTTGGGGCCTCCCTGGTGGCACAGTGGGTTAAGCAACGCACTATGAAGCAAAGTGCAGTCCCTGCGGCACGAGTTCGATCCCTGGCCAGGGAGGGGACCCAGATGGCGCAACAGACCTCTCCCGCCTCACCTGCTGCTCCCCTCAGCAGTATATTTCAGTTAATCTGCCTGTTCTTCTCCCCATTCTGTCTCTGGTGGATCCTCTCACCACACACCTCTGGCCTGTACCCCAGTTCTTATATGCATAAATAAATAAATCTTTAAACGCTTCTAAAAAAAACAGATGCTCCAGGAGGGATGAATCCAAAAGAAAAAGTAATTGATTGATTACCTGCTGCTGTTTTTAGACATGTTCAAAATACTTGATAAGTTCTGTTGGAAGTTTTGGGATTGAATTAGCAATTGGTGGGCCTCCCTGGTGGTGCAGTGGGTTAAGCAACGCACTATGAAGCAAACCACAGTCACTGCAGCACGAGTTCGATCCCTGCCTCCAGCCAGGGAGGGGACCCACATGGTGTAGCAGACCTTTCCTGCTGTGCCTGCTGCTGCCCTCAGCAGTGTGTTTCAATCAGTCTGCCTGTTCTGCTCCCCACTCTGTCTGGTGAATCCTCTCACCTCCCGCGACTCTGGCCTGTACCCCAGCTTTTGTATGCACAAATAAATACATCTTAAAAAAAAAAAAGAATTAGCAATTGGTGTGTAGAAAACCATGATAAAACAAAGTAATTGCCAAGTCCAGGGAACATAAAAAGTACACCAAAATATCTGCATGGTTCTAAGTACTGAATATTGACTGCAAACAGTGATTGAATCCTTTGAGAGGATGAAACGAGAGGAAATGTATGTTTGTATACTTGCACATTTGTATTTGAGAGTGTGTTAGGAAAGATAAATCCTTAATTCATAGTAGGAAATCCACAGATAACATTATTTAAACATAGAAGAATCAAGAAGGTGCAGTTGAAGCACTGAGGGGAATACAAGAAGCAATAACAAAGTGGTGACTTGAGAATAGAAACGTGTAGAAAAAAGTCTTCTGTTACAAACCTAAAAATGTGAAACTTCATTCTGTAGTTATTTTGATAAAAATGACTTAGTGTTAAAAAAGCAATTCGGTATAGGGTCATATGGTGGGGATATATCCTCCCAGGATGAATGAAATACCAACTGCCTCCCGTTCTGTGGGTGTAGGCTCGTGGCTTGAGATAGCATTTCCACGGATGGCATCAAACACCACCAAACACAGAAAGCTGTGAATCTCATGCATTTTAGATGGAGGCGCTGGAAACCTCCCTCTAGAGCGTCTCAGCCTGCCCTGTGCACGTGACTCCTGTGACTGACTCCTCGGGCACCTGGTTAAAACACAGATTCTGATGGGTGGGTCTGGGGTGCTGATTTTGCATTTCAAACCAGCTCCCTGGGGTGCTGATGCTGTTGGTGTCAGCCCCCTTTGAAGGTCAAAGCTCTCAAAGACAGTGATGAGTTAGGAAAGGCAGCTGGGGTTGGCAGCAGTGAAGGGGGGACGGAAAAGTGGGGAGACGCCTCCCTGTGCATCTAGGTGTCCAGGGAAAGCCTGTGGAGGCAGGCGACATTGAAAGGCCATCTGCCTGGCAAGGACCCGGCCTGGGTGAATGAGTACAAAATTCCTTGAAGACTCTGGCTCTTGGGTCTCCCTGGTGGCGCAGTGGGTTAAGCAACGCACTATGAAGCAAACCGCAGCCACTGCAGCACGAGTTTGATCCCTGCTGCCAGCCAGGGGGGTGACCCACACGGCACAGCAGACCGCTCCTGTCTCACCCACTGTTGCCTTCAGCAGTGTATTTCCAACCATCTGCCTGTTCTGCTCCCCACTCTGTCTCTGGTGAATCCTCTCACTGACCCCCGTCCCGCTAACCACCCCCCACCCCTGGCCTGCACAGTGCTTGTATGCATAAATAAATGTAAAAAAGAGAAGCCTCTGGCTCTAGCACACAGAAGAACGGCCCGCATGCCTGCATGGTTGGGGTGGGGGGGCGGTGACCGGGGGCCAGTGGCTGGGGGAGAGGACAGGGGAGATAAGACTGGAGAGGTGTGGGTGAAGAACCTTCTTATGAAGGTCGTGGCAGGTGAGCCTTCTAAGGACTTCAGCCAGGAGGAGCTCGTCATGACGTGGCTGCTGAGTGGGGCATGACTTGGAGGTTGTGGGGGTCTTCGGGGGTCAGACACATCCTAGCTCCCTCAGTCACACCCATCAATGAAACTTAGATGAGGGTGGGGGCCAGAGACAGGGAAGTAGCCCCGTGGGCTTGCAGTGGGGAGCAGCCCTCACGGTCTGTTCAGACCAGTTTCTCTTTCCACTCGAGCCCCGAGCCTGTCCTAGCCCTCAGGAAGCATCCCCCACAGCACCCGTTCTGTCAGCTGCACCTGATTCTGCCCTGCGCCTGGGGGAGCCTCTGCTATAGCACCCCTTATGTTTTTCTGGGACCTGGCGGGGCCATCCAGGCTGGGCATTCCAAGATGGGACACTGACCTGCATGGACAAGGTTACTCTTTCGGGGATGCCCTAGTCCTTGACTCAGAGGCGGGATGACCAGTCGCCTGGAGGAGCTCAGCACGAGCCGAGGTTGTCCTTGCTGGCAGAGGGCTTCCTCCAGGAGAGCTAAGTGGTGTTCCTTTCGAGAGGCCTGGTAAGATTGGCCTGCAAGAATGACGCCCACTCACTCATTTTAGGTGGTTTGAGTTGTTTATACAGACAGTGGCATGCAAAAATATTTGCTAATGGCCAGGCGTGAGCCAGAGGAGTCCTGACGTCCTCCGGGTAATGCTTACGTGGGAATGTGGTGGAGGATAAGATCTGAGAAACCGGAAAGGAGGCATCACTAGAGTAGAAGGCCCATGAGGTGGGGCAGAGGGGATAAGCAGGACCTTAAACGCAGCTACAGAAATCAAGACCCCAGGCGCCAGAGCCTTATCCGGAGGCATAAGACCCAAGCAGGTACCAGACTGCTGGAGGGCGTGTCGGGAGCACAGACCCCAGGGTAAACACATGGAGCTTGCCCACCGTGGAATCTCTGATCACTTTCTGTTTCTGCAAAGTTGTCCAAAGTCCAGAACAATCTAACCGCTCACAAATGTGAGCCCCTCCCTACCAAAAGGATAAAACCCAACGCTGCTCCCACAAAGGGGCAGACCCTCCTCCAGCTTGTGCCTAGGCACGTGTCCTTTACTTTTCTGCACCTTGTGCTAATAAACCTGCTCTTTTAATATAACCAGCGTCTCTGTCTTGTGGAGAAACTCGCTGCGTGTAGCTGAAAGGAGAGCGCTGGTGAAACTTTTCCCACAGTGAACCCCAGAACCCACACTCCAAACCCACTGACTCCAAAAATGACCCCAGCAGTATCTCCCTGACCTGCTCCTTGCAAAGGTAAATCACTGGCCAGAGCACAGTGGGCTCACCTCCGTGTGTGTGTGTGTGTGTGTGTGTGAGTGTGTGAGTATCTCTGGACGGGGCGAGTCCTAGGAGTAGAGGGGAGGGAAGGGTCTTGCATTTTTGGAATCCAGGGATCCGGAGAGCAAGGGGGGGGGGCAGGGCTGAAACAGAGCCTCCGCCCCTCTACCCCCCCTGCCCACTAGCTGGGTATCCACTCAGGCTGCTTCCCTCTGGTTATGTAACCCCAGAACGTGGCAGCCAGTGAGTAAAGGAGTCGGGGAGGGGAGGGAAAGACTAGAGGGGAGGCGGGGTCTAGGTGATGGTGGGAAGGGCTGCCTCTGGCTGGGCCTCTGGCTGTCCTTCAGAAGGACTCCTTGGAAGGCCAGCCCTCCTGGTGTCCCCAGTCTCCCGCCTCAGTTTCCCCCTCTCTTCTTTTTGTGGCTCCTCCTGGCTGGGTCCTCTGTCTCTGGATAGTTCCCTCTCTGGTTCTGGTTTCCTTCCCAGCGTTTTCAGCTTTCCTACCTTGGCCATGTCAATTAACCACTAGCAGCCTCAGTTTACCCCTTTGGAAATGAGGTTTGACTGAGAGGCCACGAGGGGGGATGTGACTGGCAGAGCACAAGGCTCAGAACGGGTCCCACGGAGTGCAGGGCCCCACTGCTCTGCGTGCACGGAGGGGCTGGGCAGACTGTGAAGGGGGTGCTAGGGGTAGTGCGCTTGGGAGGGCTGGAGCGGGAGGAGGCGTCTGTGGGTGGGGAGACCTCTCTCGGGGATTCCCCTGGTGCATCCTACCAGGCCTTACTTCTCCGGGGTGGGAGATCAGCGACCAGGCTGTGGGCGGGGCCGAGGCCGAGGGGGCGTGTGGCTCAGCAGGAAGGGGCGGGGGGCTCCCAAGCACCCAGCAGGAAGAGCTGACTGTACCTACTGTCCGCGGAGCCTGCTCTTCCCCGCTGCCGACCTCGCCATGTGGGGTCTCCTGCTCGCGCTGGCCGCCTGCGCGCCTGCGGTCGGTTTGGGTCTGGGGGCGACCCACGCCTCTGTGCTGGGCCTTGGGCCACCCCAGACTTCCCAGGCCCCGGCCTCGACCCCCGCCCCGGGTAGCAGCCCGGCACAGCCGCCCACCCCCACGGAGAGGACAAACGGTGAGCTGCGGGCCAAGGGCTCACTTCTCCTGCCCTCCGCTGCAGGACCCTTCCTCTGTCCTCGCTCGCTACTCGCTTGTTCACTTACTTGCTCGCTCAGCTCACACTCCCTGCCTCCTGCAGCGGTTGCTGACTCAGCAGCCCCAGTTTTCTTGCTAATCTAGTCAGCCTTCCTGGGACTGCAGCCAGAGTTCGAGGCTGCTCTTTTGCATCCCCCCAAACCTTCCCTTTTCTTGGATGATGAAACTGAGACCAAGACAGGAGAAGGGGAGACAGAGATGCAGGAAAAGGGGCCAGGGCTAGAAGGGGCCAGGAAAGGGGGCACACTCTTTGTTGAGGCTGCTTGAGAACAGGGCACTTCGAGGAGAGTGAGAAGCAAGCTGTGTTTTCCCAGCTTTTCTGGTGTGGAGCATAGGGAGGGAAGCAAACAGAGGCAGTCAAGGAGGGCTTCTCGGAGGAGGCAGGTGGAACTGAGTCCTTAAGGGTGAGCGTCTCTGTATTCCTTCTCTGAAGGAAACAGTATGTGCAAAGGCACTGAGGCACCAGCTATGCAGATGCTCTGGAGGTACCTGTGACCTGGGGGTGGGGGCACTGAGGAGCTAGTAGCACCTGGTCTGTGCTGTGCTGAAGGGAGAGCAGAACACAGACCCAGCCCTGGGAAGCCTGGACACCAAGGCAGACATGGATCTCTCCTGGAGGGCAGACCCAGAGAGGGAGGTGGCACAGGGCCTTTGGGGCATGAGATGGGGCCTGGAGCCAAGGAAGGGTCCTCAGGGGCATGTGGGCTGAGATGGGAAGGGACAGTGGTGGTTAGGCAGTGAACTCAGAGGAGATGGGCAGTGTGACGGGAGCTGACCGCCAAGGCAAAGGCCTGGAGGCAAGGAACCCAACAGTTCCCCTCGGCTGGGAGTGGCTCTTCATCAGAGGGGTCAGAGGTGAGGTTCCCCACAGATAGGCCAGCAGAAAAGAGACAGAGCAGCCAGCAGCTGGTGAGGCCGGTTGGGACCAGACCACCCTGGTGTTTAAGACTCTGGGTCCTGAGCTGCTGGGGGGCTGCGTGGGCTTGCGGGCTTTCTTGGCCGGGCACACCACCCACCGGTCTGGGGTTTTATGCTGGCCGACCCTCTCCTGGCGCTGTGCCTCCCTGGCCCCCAGGGACTTCCGAGCAGCACGTCCGGATTCGAGTCATCAAGAAGAAGAAGGTTGTCGTAAAGAAGCGAAAGAAGCTAGCTCAGTCCAAGCCCCCGGGGACGGCCAGTCCTTCAGTGACCACCAGCCGCACAGGGGCCGTTGACCCGCCCACGCAGCAGAAACCGGGTATCTCCCCACGGGGTCCTGCTTCGATCACAGCCCTGGGCACACACTGATCGTGGGTGTGGGCGCCCCGCCTACCCACGCTGGCTTCTCGCTCTCTGGTCCTGCCTCACGCTCTTTCTCCGCACCAGACTGTCCCCCTCTGGGCCTGGAGTCCCTGCGGGTCTCGGATAGCCAGTTCGAGGCATCCAGCAGCCAGTCCTTTGGCCTTGGGCCACACCGAGGACGTCTCAACATCCAGGTCAGCAGCCCCGGCCCAGAGAAGGGCGACCCCAGACCTTCCCACCTGCCCATGCTCCACCCGCTGACCTGGCTCAGGCAGGCCTAGTCACCTGTCCTCTGTCCACAGTCAGGCCTGGAGGATGGTGACCTGTACGATGGGGCCTGGTGTGCCGAGCAGCAGGACGCTGAGCCCTGGCTCCAGGTGGATGCCAGGTTCCCTGTCCGCTTCTCGGGCGTCATCACCCAGGGCAGGAACTCCATCTGGAGGTGAGGCAGGCTAGCCCCGGCGCAGGAGTCATGGGGGGCGGGAGCCCTGGGGGCCGCTGCTGATGTCTGCGCACCTCTCCTGCCAGGTATGACTGGGTCACATCCTTCAAGGTCCAGTTCAGCAATGACAGCCACACCTGGTGGGGGAGCAGGAACCGCAGCAGTGGGGTAGATGCCGTGAGTGCTCCCGCGGTGCCTGGAGGTTGGCCGCTGGGCCCACTGGGGTGTGCTGGACTGGCCTGGGGCTGCTCTGGGGACTTAGAAGACTTGCACCCCAGGAGAAAGGGGGCTGCTGTCTGCATGGGAGGTGCCAGGAGGCGGCCTTGCGAGCCTGTCCACTTTGGAGCATGCCTGCGTCCGCCCAGACGCTTCCACCACTGTGGGGGCCACTTCTTGCCACGGCTTCCAGCGGGAACATTCCCGTGGGCCACTGCCTCTCTGCTGTCCTCCTCGTGGCTCTGGCTTGAGTGGGTTTGGGGGTCAGCTTGGAGGCCTCAGCTCTCCTTGGGCTGCCGGGGCTCAGGCTGCCTCCCCAAAGCACTTGATGCCCCTAGGTCTTTCCTGCCAACTCGGACCTGGAGACAGCGGTGCTGAACCTCCTGCCCGAGCCCCAGGTGGCCCGCTTCATTCGCCTGCTGCCCCAGACCTGGCTGGAGGGGGGCTCCCCTTGTCTCCGGGCCGAGATCCTGGCCTGCCCCGTCTCAGGTGGGCAGTCAGAGCGGGGCTGGTGGTTGGCTGCAGCCTCACTGCGGGCTCACCCTCTGCCGTGACTTACCCCTCCCAGATCCGAACGGCCTCTTCCCCGAGCCCCCCGCACTGGCATCCTCTGACCCACTGGACTTCCGGCACCACGATTACAAGGCCATGAGGAAGGTCAGACATGGGGCAGTGACCAGGAGGGGCCAGTGCCTGGCACAGGCCCCTTCCCACCGGGGCTTAACCTGCCGTGCTGGCCGACCCTCACGTCGCCCCTGCCGCCTGCTCTTCACCTTTCTCACCTTTTGACCCCTGAACTCTGCCCCGATTCCCTTGTTACGGGCCACCCCGCTCTGACCCTGCCTTCTGCTCCGCTGCTGCTCTGTCCTGCTCCTTGTCACGGTGCCTCCTGTGTGGGCCTCCACTGGCTTTCGCCAGTCCTGCCACCTCTGCCTGTGGCCTGCCCGCGGGACCTAACCTCCCCATGCCCTATGCCGTGCCACCCTCCGCCCCCAGCTGATGAAGCAGGTGAACGAGCAGTGCCCCAACATCACCCGCATCTACAGCATTGGCAAGAGCCACGGGGGCCTGAAGCTGTACGTGATGGAGATGTCGGACCAGCCTGGGGAGCACGAGCTGGGTACCGGCAGGTGTGGGCGAGAGGTGGGCCTAGGGGAGGGCTGCGGGCGGGAGACAGCTGCGAACCCCTGTGCGCCCCCAGGGGAGCCCGAGGTGCGCTACGTGGCTGGCATGCATGGGAACGAGGCGCTGGGCCGGGAGCTGCTCCTGCTCCTCATGCAGTTCCTGTGCCGTGAGTACCTGCGAGGGGACCCGCGGGTAGCCCGGCTGCTCACGGAGACGCGCATTCACCTGCTGCCGTCCATGAACCCTGATGGCTACGAGATGGCCCACCACCGGGTAGGCGATGGGCACGAGGGCCACCTGCCCCTTCCATCCCGCTGCCCGGAGCTGGCTGAGCTGGAGCAGGCCTTTTTCCTGGCAGGGCTCGGAGCTGGCGGGCTGGGCAGAAGGCCGCTGGACCCAGCAGTTCATTGACCTCAACCACAACTTCGCTGACCTCAACACACCACTGTGGGAGGCGGAGAACGATGGGCTGGTACCCAGCACCGTCCCCAACCATCACTTGCCACTGCCCGCCTATTATACCCTGCCCAATGCCACCGTGAGTAGCGGGGGGCAGGGGCAGTCTCCGCCCTGGGGACTCTTGTCCCTTTCCTGCCCCTCCTGACCTGCCCTTGTCCAGGTGGCTCCTGAGACATGGGCCGTGATCAGGTGGATGGAGCGGATCCCCTTTGTGCTGAGTGCCAACCTCCACGGGGGCGAGCTGGTGGTGTCCTACCCCTTCGACATGACTCGGACCCCGTGGGCCGCCCGCGAGCTCACCCCTACCCCGGACGACGCCGTGTTTCGCTGGCTCAGCACCGTGTATGCCAGCACGAACCGGGCCATGCAGGACCCAGACCGCCGGCCGTGCCACAGCGAGGACTTCTCCGTGCGGGGCAACATCGTCAACGGGGCCGACTGGCACACGCTCCCTGGCAGTACGTGCCCAAGGGGGTGCCCTGTCTCCAGTGCCCCGACCCGGGCGGACAGCCTGCCGTCCTGTGCGGCGCTGGGGTCGTTCCCCACTGGCCGCGTGTCCCAGAGGAGGGCATCGGAGGGGTGGGCTCCTGTGCTGCTCCCTGAGGCCCCCAAATGCGTGCTACCCCAGGCATGAACGACTTCAGCTACATGCACACCAACTGCTTTGAAGTCACTGTGGAGCTGTCCTGTGACAAGTTCCCGCATGAGAGTGAGCTGCCGCAGGAGTGGGAGAACAACAAAGAAGCCCTCCTTACCTACCTGGAACAGGTGGGAGCCGCAGCCCCTCCCCAGCTTGCCGGAGGCCCTCTGGCCCGTTAGCTCTCGAGGAGGTTTGGCTTCACGGGGAGTCTTTGAAGGTCCGGTGCTCGGAGGCTTGCAGGCGGGGCGGCATCTGACAGCGTCAGTGGGAGGAGGCCCCGGGGGTCCACGCGGTGGTCCCAATTGCTGCCCAGGACAGCCTCCCATCGGTGAGAGCAAGCCCCAGCTGTCCCCAGAGCTGAGGGCCTCCTGGTGGCTCGTGAGTGTGACTTCCAGGGGTTCCGAGCCCAGAAACGAGGGTCTGCATTTGGGGAGGCCAAGGAAGGGCTCCTGGTATTTATAGTTCTGCCAGTCCAGGTGCCAGTGGCCGCTCTGTGGCACTCCTAGCTGTGTCATTGCCTGGGTACCACCTTCGCAAGTGTGCAAGGGAGCGGGGCCAAGTGAACTGAAGGTGGCGCTGTCCGCAGAAGGGAAAGGGTTCCGCTGAACTTCCCGCACAGGTGCGCATGGGCATCGCCGGGGTCGTCTGGGACAAGGACACTGAGCTGGGGATCGCGGACGCCGTCATTGCCGTGGAGGGGATAAACCACGACGTCACCACAGGTGAGTGAATGGGGGACAGGCACGTGAGGGGGTGAGTGGGGGAGCGGCAGGGGCACCCGAGTCAAGCTGAGGGTCCCTGGGCCTGACCTTGTCCTTCATCCCGTAGCCTGGGGTGGGGACTACTGGCGCCTGCTGACCCCAGGGGACTATGTGGTGACCGCCAGCGCCGAGGGCTACCACCCAGCCACGCGGAACTGTCGGGTCACCTTTGAAGAGGGTCCCGTGCCCTGTAATTTCCACCTCACCAAGACTCCGAAACAGAGACTTCGAGAGCTGCTGGCAGCAGGGGCAAAGGTACCCCCAGACCTTCGGAGGCGCCTGGAGCGACTGAGGGGGCAGAAGAGTTAACGGCTCCAGCTGGAGCGCCCCAAAGCCTTGGGCAGGCTGGACCTGTCCGGAACTGAAGTGGGAGGACGAGGGAGTGGGGAAGAGGGAGAGGAGGGGGAGGGGTGCACCAGGCTCATTAAAGCTCCTGACACCTCGGCCGGTTTCTCTGTGTCTCCGCACCCCGACACCTGCGCCCTCAGCCAGGCCTCAGCTCGCCTCCCGCAGCCAGCATTACTCTGCAGCCCTGGACACTCAGTAAACTTCAGAAGAAACTGTGGGAGGCGCATCCCCCGGGTTCTCGAAGTTAGGGCTTTAGCTCTGCCCCTCCGCTGCTGCAGCCGGTGTCACTGTGGCGAGTAACATGCTGTGAAGCCAGGCAAGCGGGGGGTCAAGGCGATCAGTGCCCACCCAATCAAGGCAGGGACAGTGAGGCGCCAGCAGGGCACGGGGCAGGTTCTCTGATTCCGGCAGAGGGGTCGGGGAGGAGTCCTGGAGCCTTCGGTGGCTTTTGCAGGCTTTTATTGCATCACTACATCAGAGGCGACCAGGTCCACGGCAGGCAGGGGGTGCCGAGGGGCCAGGGGGCTGGCAGGCTGCTAGCCCCCCACGCGTCTCACTCTCTGGGCTCTCTAGCCTGTTGTGTCTCTGCCACCGCTGCTGCTTCTAATGCCTTTCTCCTACCCTTTCTTCTCCGCCTCTCTTCTGCTGGCACCCCCGTGGGGCCGCCCTTATACGCCCGCGTCTCAGCCCAGGTGCGCCCACCTGCGCATGCGCACTCAGGCTGCGTGCAGGCCCGCAGGTGTCCATCATCACACCAGGGGCGGGAGGGTGGAAGAGCCCGACCCTTTTCTCTGCCCCTACAGACCGGGAGAGCGGAAGCACTGTGGGGATGGTGCACGGGTGAATGAGTGGGGCAGGTGAATTGGTGCTGGAAAGTCTATGGGGCTACACCCAGAAAAGAAAACATTGTAAGAAAAGTAAACAAAAATTTAAAAAATTTTTAAAGAAAAGTAAACAAACACTGCCTCACCAGCCTCCCGGTTAGGAGAGGGTGTGACTCAGTGCAGTGTGAGGCGGGTGGGGGTGGAGGCCCCGCCTGGGGGAAAGGGGGTGTTATAGACGGCTGAGGATGCCACAGTGTGGTGGTTCGAGGTCTTTGATGGGGGGAGGGCCAAGTGTGGGTGTCTCGCAACCATCCCAGACCAGGTAGGAGGTTCATCAGCGGTTCAAGCAGTTTCTTCGCTGCCGTCACGCTATCCCTCACACTCCACCGCTCCACACCACCACACCGGTGTCTCCAGGACGCTAGCTTTATACACCTGGTGCATCAGCCCAGGTGCATCTACTTGCGCATGCCCACCCAGGCATGCACACAGGTTTCCATCATCTGTGGTGGGAGGGCGGAAAGTCCTGATTAACCTTTTACCCTACAGTGGGGGATGAACAGGGCCAGTGGAGGAGCACGGACACAGCAGCTGAGAGGGCCTGAATTGTTTCTCTGGCCGTGATTGGGCGGTGCGGGTTAACAGTAGGATCCGCTTAGTTTCTTGGGACTATTAGGTGTCGGTCTATGTTTTGCCAGTGCAGCGCCAGCAGGGCACGGGCAGGTTCTCAGTGATTCTGGCAGACAGGTCAAGGAGGAGTCCTGGGCCCTCGGTGGCTTTTGCAGGCTCTTATTACTCTTTACATGAGAGGCGACCAGGTACACGGCAGGCAGGGGTGGGGGGATAAGGGGGGCAGGAGGCTGGCAGGCCTCCTAGCCCCTGGTGAATCTCACTCGCTGGGCGCTCCGGTCTTTTGTATTTCTGCTTCTACATCTCTCTCTCTGCTGGCGTCCTCATGAGGCTGCCCGTGTATGCCCGTGCCTCAGCCCAGGTGCGCCCACCTGCACATACCCACACCCCACTTGAGGTGCCGCCGTCAGGCATGCGTGCAGGACCGCAGGTGTCCGTCATCACACCAATGGTGGGAGGGTGGAAAAGCCTGATCACTTTTCACTGACCCTACAACCAGGAAAACAGTTCTTTCTAGGTATCTCAAGCACGGGGGGGTTTCATGCTGGAAGTTGGACATCAAAGTGCTGGAAGAGCGAGATGAGGGGCGAGAAGGAGTTTTGTCTGGATAGCAGAGAGCTGCTGGCTGACTTGGTCTGGCGCAGTCTGCTCATGCCGGCGCTGAGGCAGGTGTCACGACCATGGCCTGAGCCTACCTGCAGCCATCCTTGGTCATTCGCCTCTGGTCACCTCCATGGCTAGAGCCAGAAGCAGCACGACTTCTTCCTGCTTTCTAATCCCCTAGGAAGTCCACTGGCAAAATCTAGTGTCGCCTCGCCGGCAAGAAGCCATGTAGTGCAGCTGCTCCCCTGCCCTTTGGAAGGGCGTGCAAAGGCAGGACCAGGAGAACCACTAACGGGCAAAATCCAGGACCAAGAGCCACACACGTGTTAGGGCATCTCAGCCTGCCGCGGGGCTGTCGTGCTGTCTCTGATGCTCAGGGTGTCTGTCTCTGCCTCTGCCATTTTTAATCTCAGACCATGACGAGGAAACTAGTGCCACATTGCCTTGCCTCTTTCCTCCTGATGTGCAGCTCCTTTTGTGCGTCATCACTTTAAAAAAAATACACATGTATGTTATTCATTGAAGTTTGATATGCAAATCGAAAAGTGCATTTTGGTGTGCAGCTTATTGGCAGAATGGGTTAAAAGACCGGTTCCAACTATATTCTGCAAGAAACTCACTTCAAATATAAAAATGCCTTGAAAGTAAAAGGAGGAAAAAAGAGACCTCGGGCAATCCTGAGTCACGGGGTAGCAGAAGGGACTGTCTTTACGTCTGGTAAAGTTGACTTAAGGACAGAGAATATTATCTGAGACAGAAAGGGATATTAAATAATGATATAACTGAACACACCCGAGTGTGTGGGCTGGAAGGTTCCAGTGGCTTTCTCCCTGGGGTCACTTCAGAATAGCTAGTTCAGCACAACTAAAACGGCCTGTGAGCTCTGGGAGGTGATGCCAAGAAGCCCAGCTAGGCCGGGAACAGGACGCGCCCTCGGCTGCAGAGGGGCGAAGGGGCTCCCGGCCTCCCCCAGCACCCTCCCAAGACATGTAAACTGACCTTAGAATGAGGACTCCCTCCTGGAGCTCCTTTTCATTTTACTTTTAAAAGTTTCTTTTTTAAAAACAATTTAAGATTTATTATTTATGCATACAAGAGTGGGGTACAGGCCAGAGGCGCGGGAGGTGAGAGGATTCACCAGAGACAGAGTGGGGAGCAGAACAGGCAGCCTGACCGAAACACACTGCTGAGGGGAGCAGCGGGTGAGGCAGGAGAGGTCTGCTGCGCCATGTGGGTCCCCTCTCTGGCTGGGATCAAACTCTTGCTGCAGTGGCTACGGATGCTTCATAGTGCGTTGCTTAACCCCTTGAGCCGCCAGTGAGGCCCCTAAAAGTTTCTTATTTGAGCTATCTTACCAGCGATATCAGCCCTACTTGGCCTAGCAGGTCACCTTTCAGAGAAAGAGACTTTGGAACATGTAGAGTAACTGGAAAAGTGATCAGGCTTTTCTGCCCTCTCACCACTGGTGTGGTGATGGACACCTGCAGGCCTGCACGCAGACTAAGTGCGCATGCGCAAGCGGGTGCACCTGGGTTGACATACGGGGCAACTAAGCGTGGTGTCATGAGGACGCCAGCAGAGAGAAGAAAAAGAGAAGCAGCAGCAGTAGTGACAGAGACATGAGAGGCTAGAGAGTGAAGATGCGCCGGGGGCTAGGAGCCTGCCAGCCTCCTGGCCCCCCCACCGCCTGCCTGCCCTGTACCTGGTCACCTCTGATGTAATGACATAAATATCAATAAAAGCATTAAAAGCCACCGAGGGCTCCAGGACTCCTCCTTGACCCGTTGCTCGGAATCATGGAGAACTGCTCCGTGCCCTTCCTGGCACCGCAGGACATTATATACAATCTCCCAACCCTTAGCCTGGACGTTCTCCCCAGTAAACTCTTCATCTGCAACATGTGTTATTATGGGGGTGTGCCTTTGCGTTGTCCTTGACATATAGGGCAAGATGAAGGACTTTTCAGCACAATCTAGTAAAACTGAAGGCCCACGTGCCCTGATTGCTGGGTGTATGTACAACATATATTCAGAGAGACTCTTAAAAGGTACAAAAATGTAAACGAATGCTTAGAGCAGCGCATTGGTAATAGACCCAAATTGGAATCCATGTAAATGCCCATCAAGAGCAGAATGAAGGCTAAAATATGGTACTTTTATGCAATGGAATTGCATACAGGAATGAAAATAAACACTAAATACAACATACATGACACAAAAGCAATGTTGAGTGAAGCAAGGAAAACACAAGAGGGAGGTTGAATTATATTGCTTACGGGTACATGAAGGATAAAGTAATAAAGAGAAGCAAAGACATCGTTACAATAAAATTCAGGACTGTGACTGATTCTGTGGGGAGCAACAGAGCAACGATCAGGGAACAGGACGTGGTGGGGGGTCCCCACCGTGCGGCTGGTGTGTTAGCATTTAAAGCTAATATAAGCACTCACGCAGAGACTTTCATGTGAACATAAGCTCTCGTTTCTCTGGGATAAATTCCCAAAAGTGCGATTTCTGGGTAATACAATAAGTGCCTGTTTAGTTCTGTGAGGGACTGCCAACCATTTCCAGGGCTTCTGCACCACTTTACTCTCCAGCAGCTATGTACGAGAGAGACTTTTCCACACACTGGCCACATTTGGGATTATCAGGGTTCAGCATGTTGGCCGTGAGTGGGTGTGTAGAGAACACTGGGGGTTTAGTTTCTCTAATGGCTTTGATGCACACCTTCTCCTGTGCCTCTTAGCTATCATTATCTCCTCTTTGGAGAGATGTGTCATGTTGTTTGTATTGTTATTTATTTATTTATGCATACACGAATTGGGGCCTAGGCCAGAGTTGCAGGGGGTCAGAGGATTCACCAGAGACAGAGCGGAAAGCTGAACAGGCAGATCTGTGGAAATACACTGCAGCAGGGAGCAGCGGGCAAGACAGGAGAGGTCTGCTGCACCATGTGTGTCAGCTCGCTGGCTGGGGATCGAACCCATGCTATGGTTGGTGGCTGGTGGCTGCCCATAGTTTGATAGTGCTGAGACTTAACCCCTTGCACCACCAGGGAGGCCTTGTAATCATATTTTGTTTTAACTGTTGAGTTTTGGGAGTCTTTAGTCCTTTAAAAAGTGTTTTCTTATTTTCTGAGTTTTGAGTATGTATACAAGTCCTTTGTCTGAAATGTCTCCCAAAATGACTTGCTTTATATTCTTTTTTTTTTTTTTAAAGATTTACTTATTTATGCCTACAAGAGCTGAGGAGGTGCAGGCCGGGGGGTATGGGGTGTGAGAGGATTCACTAGAGACAGAGTGGGGAACAGAACAAATCTACTGAGATACACTGCTGAGGGGCACAGCGAGCTAGACAGGAGAGGTCTGCTGTGCCATGTGGGTCCCCTCCCTGGCTGGGGATTGAACTCATGCTGCTGTCACTGTGGATGCTTCATACTGTGGTGCTTAATCCCTTGCGCCACCAGGGAGGCCCCTCCTTTTTATTCTTTTAATAGTGTCCCTTGCAAAGCAGAAGCTTTAAATTTTGATAAAGTTAAACTTATCAATATTTTCTTTAATAGGTGGTATTTTTTATGAACTCTCTTCAACCGAGAACTCTTTGTCTAACCGAAAATCATGGAGATTTTCTCCTATGTTGTTCTGCAGGGTGTTTTATAGTTTTCCGCATTACACTTAGATTCATAATCTCCTTGCAGTTAATTTTTACATGTGTGAACTGTAAGCAGAAGCTTATTATTTTGCGCACGTGGGTCCTGTTCCAGCACGTTTGTTGAAAAGACTTCTTTCTGCAATGAAATGCTTTTACATATTTGTCAGCAATCCATGGGCCCTATCCGTGGCTCTTTTCCACAAGTTTAAGTCTGTTGCGCTGGTACATAGCTATCCTTTCCCAATACCCACTGTCTCGACTGTTGGAGTTTCTTGACGCATCTTCAAGTTGGGTGGATATGTGTGAAGAATGAAGTTGGATGCATACCAAAACTGTAATGAAAAATTAACACAAAAAATGGATTAAATCTAAATTTAAATGAAAAGTAAGCACTTTTCAGGAAGATAGTGCCAAAGGCAAAGGCTCCTGCCCTGCCCAAAGCCAGAGCCAGAACCAGGGCCGGAATCAGAGCCAGGGCCAGAGCCAGGGCCAGGGCCAGGGCCAGGGCCAGGGCTAGAGCCAGAGTCAGAGCCAGAGCCAGAGTCAGAGCCAGGGCCAGGGCCAGGGCCAGGGCTAGAGCCAGAGTCAGAGCTAGAGCCAGAGTCAGAGTCAGGGCCAGGGCCAGAGCCATGGCCAGGGCCAGAGCCAGAGCCAGAGCCAGGTCTAGTGCCAGAGCCAGAGCCAGAGCCAGAGCCAGAGCCAGATCCAGAGCCAGAGCCAGAGCCAGATCCAGAGCCAGAGCCAGAGTCAGAGCCAGGGTAAGGGACAGAGTGAGGGCCAGGGTCAGAGCCAGAGCCAGAGCCAGGGCTAGAGCCAGAGCCAGAGCCAGAGCCAGAGCCAGGGCCAGAGCCAGAGCCAGGGCCAGAGCCAGAGCCAGAGCCAGAGCCAGAGCCAGAGCCAGAGCCAGAGCCAGAGCCAGAGCCAGAGCCAGGGCCAGGGCTAGAGCCAGAGTCAGAGCCAGGGTAAGGGACAGAGTGAGGGCCAGGGTCAGAGCCAGAGCCAGAGCCA
>JAGFMF010011769.1:8643242-8709842 GCA_019455555.1 Galemys pyrenaicus
CAGGGCCAGGGCCAGGGCCAGGGCCAGGGCCAGGGCCAGAGCCAGAGCCAGAGCCAGGGCCAGGGCCAGGGCCAGGGCCAGAGCCAGAGCCAGGGCCAGAGCCAGATCCAGGGCCAGGGCCAGAGCCAGGGCCAGAGCCAGAGCCAGGGCCAGGGCCAGGGCTAGAGCCAGAGCCAGAGCCAGAGCCAGAGCCAGGGCCAGAGCCAGGGCCAGGGCCAGGGCCAGGGCCAGAGCCAGGGCCAGAGCCAGAGCCAGGACCAGGGCCAGAGCCAGAGCCAGGGCCAGAGCCAGAGCCAGAGCCAGGGCCCGAGTGAGAGCCAGATCCAGGGCTAGGGCCAGAGCCAGAGCCATTGCCAGGGCCCGAGTGAGAGCCATAGCCAGAGCCAGATAGAGCCAGAGCCAGGGCCAGAGCCTGGGCCAGAGCCAGGGCCAGAGCCTGGGCCAGAGCCAGGGCCAGAGTCAGGGCCAGAGCCTGGGCCAGAGCCTGGGCCAGGGCTAGAGCCTGGGCCAGGTCCAGTGCCACAGCCAGAGCCAGAGCCAGGGCCAGGGCCAGAGCTAGAGCCAGAGCCAGGGCCAGAACCAGGGCTAGAGCCAGCGCTAGAGCCAGGGCCAGAGCCAGAACCAGGGCCAGAGCCAAGCCAGGGCCAGGGCCAGGGCCAGAGCTAGAGCCGGAGCCAGGGCAAGGGCCAGGGCCAGGGCCAGGACCAGGGCCAGGGCTACAGCCAGAGTCAGAGCCATGGTAAGGGACAGAGCCAGGGCCAGGGCCATAGCCAGAGCCAGGGCCAGGCCCAGAGCCAGAGCCAGGGCCAGGCCCAGAGCCAGAGCCAGAGCCAGAGCTAGAGCCAGAGCCAGGGCAAGGGCCAGGGCCAGGGGCAGGGCCAGGGCCATAGCCATAGCCAGAGCCAGGGCCAGAGCCAGAGCTAGAGCCAGAGCCAGAGCCAGGGCCAGGGCAAGGGCAAGGTCCAGGGCCAGGCCCAGAACCAGGGCCAGGGCCATAGCCAGCGCTAGAGCCAGGGCCAGAGCCAGAACCAGGGCCAGAGCCAAGCCAGGGCCAGGGCCAGTGCCAGAGCTAGAGCCAGAGCCAGGGCAAGGGCCAGGGTCAGGGCCAGGGCCAGGGCCATAGCCAGAGCCATGGCCAGGGCCAGAGCCAGAGCTAGAGCCAGAGCCAGAGCCAGGCCCAGAGCCAGAGCCAGGGCCAGGGCCAGAGCCAGAGCCAGAGCCAGAGCTAGAGCCAGAACCAGGGCCAGAGCCAAGCCAGGGCCAGGGCCAGTGCCAGAGCTAGAGCCAGAGCCAGGGCAAGGGCCAGGGCCAGGGCCATAGCCATAGCCAGAGCCAGGGCCAGAGCCAGAGCTAGAGCCAGAGCCAGAGCCAGGGCCAGGGCAAGGGCCAGGTCCAGGGCCAGGCCCAGAACCAGGGCCAGGGCCATAGCCAGGGCCAGAGCCAGAGCCAGAGCCAGGGCCAGAGCTAGAGCCAGTGCCAGGGCCAGGGCCAGGGCAAGGGTTAGAGCTAGAGCCAGAGCAGAGGCAGAGCCAGCGCCAGAATCAGTGTCAAAGCCAGAATCGTAGCCAGAGCTGGATCTAGAGCCAGAGCCAGGGCCAGAGCCAGAGCCAAGACCTAAAGGGTGGGAAAGTATTGCTGAAAGGTGTCCACACGCACGGAACAGAAAGAAGCCATCTCTACGTCACCCACCTGGGGCTGTCCGAGACACAGGCTCCCGAGGCAACCCAAACACCCCTGGGAGAGCATCCCCAGGAGAGCAAACTCGATTCCTCTGCTCGTCGAGTTTCCCCTTCCCTGGCTCCTTGGCCAGAGAGCAGCCTGGCATTTCTGGGCTGCTGGCTCCTTCCGGTCCGTATCTGGGATGTAGGAGACAAAAAGAAAATCCTGAGAAACCACCGCTCTGTCCTTCCTCGGCCGCGGAGATCGCAGATAACCTGGCCCCTCTTCTCCGCCATCCAGGCCTCTCTGTGCTTGTTTCGTGGACAGCCACATGCATGCAACGCTGCTGGCAGCCACGCTGTGTGGATGGCCGTGGTCCAGGGCTACCCCGGGAGGCGGCAGGCCAGCCATCTAGGTGGGTGTGATTACACCCCGGCCTTTGCGCAGCCACGAAAATCGCAAAGCGGCGTGTGACGGTTCTAAGCCCAGGCTCTAAGCCATACTAGCAAAGGGCACAGGGGACGCACATCCACTCCATCTTCTCGGCGGTGGGAGTCTCGCTGCGTTTTTGTTTGTTTCGGTTGGTGCATAAAGGACTTTTATGCATCCTTCAGTCTTTCCCTGCTGCTCCCTCCCATTAGATCCCAGGTGTGCACCCCATTCCCGGAGCCCCCTCCCAGCCCCCTCTGCTCCCCACCCAGGCGCTGCACTACGCGCCCTTGCATTCCCCTCTCCTCTCTTCTCGCTCTGTGACCTTCCTCTGAGCCACCAGCAGTGTCCGCTTCGCCCAAAGGAGGGTGAAAATCGCTGTCCGGGCAGTTCGGAGGCAGAAACAAAGCAGGTTCTGTAACTGTTGTTTGTTTTGGAAATTGGCTTTGAGTGTCAAAAGGGAAGTCCAAGGGGAGCAGGAGTCAATGCCAAGATGTCTTGGAAAGAGACCGTCCCCTACAAGAGAAATGGGGCCCAGCCTGAGCCCAGGGGTGCGGGCCGGGAGGGCGGGTGCCGGAGCCAGCAGTCTCCCTCTTGCCCGTGGTGAGCGATCCCGGTGGCAGCAGCTGTCCCACTGCCGAGCCCCTCTGGACCCCCTGCCCCATGCTTGTCACCCCTGAGACAAGCCGCGGTGTCAGAAAGGAAGCCTCACTCCTCTCCTTGCAGGGCCCGGGAGAGTGGAGGCCTCAGTGTCTCCCCAGGTCCTCCTGAGCAGCAGAGTACCCCTCCCCCAACTGCAGGGGTGCTGGCTGCTGCAGCTCATGCTTCGCCCCTTCTCCAGGCACTGCTCTTGGCCAGCTGGGAGCCTGGGCCAGAGGGGAGGGGCTCGCCCCACTCTGTGGCCAGAGACCGACCTGGCCAGGCTATGACAGCCACGTCCAGGCCGTGGAGGGGTCCGACTTCACCCTCCAGAGCTGGCTGGGATCCCGCTAGACTCCTGCTGGGCCATGCCCTTGCTCTGCCCCCACTCTGCCTGTTCCTGCCTCCTTCCTTTTCTTCCAGAGAGTACTCTCCTGTGCCCACTTTCCCGTGACCCTGTCTGAGGGAGGGCTGATGACAAGCCCTTGGGGATCTCCTGGCTGCGGAAGGCCTCACACTGGACTGTGCTGAGGGAAGAGGGGGCCCTAAGGGAACCCTCCCCAGCTCTGCCCCCAGCCTGCCACGCGCAGCACCCCCTCCTTCCTGCTACCCCTCTCTTCTTCTGCCTTCTGCGCCTGAGCTGTTCGCCACCCCAGAAGTGGGTTGGAGGAATTGTTAACTTTGAGGCTTGATTATGAGTTTTCAGTGTTCAGGTGGGACCAAGAAGGGGGTGTTCCCTGGCAGGGGTGCCGAGGGATGCCTGGCCTGACCCCTGCGGGGCTCCCTGCCATGGACCGACAGGCACCCCTGACGGGACTGCCAGATTCAGGCCGCTCAGCAGCTTCTACACCACAGTCCTCCCTCAGCCGTGATTTATCTTGGCACGGTGGCCCTGCTGGCTTGCATCCAAGAGGCCCTGGGAAGCTGCCCAGACAAACCAGCTTGCACCACAGAAGCCAGAGCCAGCTGCGCTTGAGTCACTGCCAACCCCAAGGTGGTTGGGCTTCCCCCATGGCCCTGAAGGAGAACTCAGCTCTGGGAGAGTGTAACTTAAGGTGTGTAAAGGGGACCTCCCTGGTGGCACAGGGATTAAGCACCGCACTATGAGGCATCTGCAGCCACTGCAGCAAAGCACGGGCTCGAATCCAGGGAGGGGACCCACAGGGTGCAGCAGACCTCTCCTGCCTCGCCCGCTGCTCCCCTCAGCAGTGTGTATCAGTCGATCTGCCTGTTCTGCTCCCTGCTCTGTCTCTGGTGCATCCTCTCACCCCCAGCACCTCTGGCCTGTACCCCAGTGCTTGTGTACATAAATGAAGTAAATCTTAAAAAAAGATGTATAAAGGGAGCCAGGCTCCAAGGTGGGTGGAACCCCAAGAAAGGCAGCAGGAGCAGGGACCCCGGCCAGAGGTCTTTCCTGCACTCCATCCCTCCGCCCAAGACAGGCCTCTAGGAATCGAGCTCCCGGGCCGCTGCCTGGCCATGAGGTAGTTCTTGGCCACAGTTTGCACAGACAGCCCTGGACAGCGGCTGGGGAGGTGCCACACCTCCTCTCTCCTGGCAGCAGCCGCTTCCTCCAGCTCAGCCCTGGAGCCTTGGCAGCGTAGCCTTGGGGCCCAGGGCGCAGCCAAAGGCAGTGCAGAGGCAGCTCTCTCGCTCCAGGGGACGGGGTGGGGAAGGAGTGGCTTAGGAGAGTAAGGTCCAGGCTGTTGGCCCCACGGAGTAGCAGAGATGCTACTTGATGGCATTCCCCTTCCCTCTTTAAACACTTGCTTCATTTCTTTCAAGGAATAAAACAGCCAAAGGAACGTGCGAAAGAGAAAAGGTCTTGCTCAGTGAGCGCCCAGCTGGGAAGCTGCTCTGTCTTCGGTCATGGAGTCTCCTCTGCTCTGTCTCCCGTGGGGTGTCTGCACTCGGAGCCCCTCTGCCTTCCCCTGGGTGCCCCTGGGACTCTCCACCCAGATGTTACTCTCCCGCCCCAGCCAGGAAGAAAATGGGAATCACAGCTCTATAGCCTGAAGGAACTAAATTCTGGCAACTCATGAGTACACCTGGGAAAGGAAACCAAGTTCCAGAAGAAAATGTGACACTTCGATGCAGACTTTGCAATTCAGAGCAAAGAACTGTGCCTGAACTTCTAACCTACAGAAACTGTCTTGTATTAAATCAATGTTATTTTAAGGCAAAAAAGAAGAGCTTACTATACAACTAAAGTAATTATGGGGGCCTCCCTGGTGGCACAAGGGGTTGAGCGCCACACCATGAAGCATCTGCAGCCACTGCAGCACGAGTTCGATCCCGGCCAGGGAGGGGACCCACATGGCGCAGCAGACCTCTCCTGCCTCGCCCACTGCTGCCCTCAGCAGTGTACTTCAGTCAATCCACCTGTTCTGCTCCCCACTCTGTCTCTGGTGAATCCTCTCGCCTCCCTCACCTCTGGCCTGTACCCCAGCTCTTGTGTGCATAAATAAATCTTCCCAAAAAAATAAGAGTTGTCTTAAGGAAAAGAAATTTGGGGTCTCTAAAATGACTCAAACATGTTCAAAGTTTGCCTCATTTTAAGGCTGGTAAAAAAGTAGGGGAAAAGATGTTGGCAGTTACTCAGGCAAAAGGTTTCCAGTTTTTCTCCAAGAGATGAAGCTGTTTCGCTTTCATAGTCTAGCTGGAATTGACTCATGTGTGGTGTGAGGGGCTCACGTCTAAGTTCTGCATGTGGATATCCAGCAGCCCCCCAGCACTGAGGGGAAGAGACTGCCCTTTCCCACCGCACGTGTCATTCTGGGGAATTTTTCTTTTCCAAAGAAGCGAAGGGCTCCACCAATATGGGTGGGGCTGGGGAAAAGGGGTGTTTTGGGGACTAGTCAGCGGGAGGCCTGTCTGCGGGGCTTGCAAACAGTGGGTTCTGCCTGAGTCAAATGCAGCCCCAGAGGCTCCCAAGCCCAGGACAGGAAGCAGAACACAGCCTCTGCCTCTGCTGGGAACCATGTGAGAAAGAGACCAGAGGATTTCCCGGAGCCGTCTCTGGAGGGCCACTGAATCTCTGACTCCTCCCCATGTGCCTGTGGCCCCTGGAAAAAGCCTGGAGGACAGGCTGATGCCGATAAGGGTCCCTCTGTCACTTTGCATCTTGGTGCCTCAAGTAGAAACAGCCTGGGAAGGGCCTCCCTGGTGTCACAAGGGGGTAAGCGCTGCAGGGTGAAGCATCCTCAGGCACTGAAGTATGAGTTCCATCCCCAGCCAGGGAGGGGACCCACGTGGTGCAGCAGACCTCTCCTGCCTAGCCCGCTGCTCCCCTCAGCAGTCCATCTGCCTGTTCTGCTCTCCTCTCTGTCTCTGATGAATCCTTTCACCCCCTGCACCTCTGGCCTGTCCCCCAGTTCTTATATGCATAAATAAATCAACCTTTAAAAAGGAAAAAAAAAAAGAAAAAGAAACAGCCTGGGTAGTTCTTCCTGCCACCTGGCCCCAGGAGAGGTGGGACCTGCAGATCAAGGGCAGGCCGTGCCCGCGCTAAACTTCAGGTAGGAAGAGCCGACTTCCTCCTCCCCAGCCCAACAGGCAGGGGCACCCCAGGGCAGACACCCTGTGCCCACCTGATTCCCGTCTGGACCTCCTCAGAGTTCAGCTCTCCGAGTCCATCCACCAGCACCTGCATCGCCTCACCCGAGAGCCTTCTGCAGCTCGGCCTGGCGCAGACCCGGGGCTGGCTGGAGCACAGGCAGGCGGAGCTGCGGGGTCAGTTCCAGTGAGTCACCCAAGTCGGCTGGCGCCCAGGGCCTCAGGGCAGCTGCGAAGGCCTGTGTAAGAGCAAGACTGCTTCTGCCTCTCGACTTAACGTCACGCTCACACTCAGGACTGCTGAACCAGGGGAGTGGAGCAGCTTGTGACTCAAGAATGTGGGAAGTCCAGGGAGGTATTCCATCTGCGAAGCCCAGAAAACTCCCTGGTTGCTTAGCTGGCAACCAGACCCAGGCCCAGGGTGGCCTGAGGCTCTGCCGACCCGTGACTCACAGTCCGGCGTGGCTCAGTCTCACTGCCTTTCGGCTACAGAAAGGCTGCCGTGCGTGGGGCCAGTTTTGGTAGACAGTTCTCACCCGAGGGGCGTCCTGGGCGGCGTTGTGTTGAGCAGGGCTCTGGGATCCTGGTGGTCTGTGGCACGGGAGGTGTTGCCTCGTCCGGACCCCCGGAATCTGCTCACCCCATCTAACCACAAAGCCTAACAGCGAAGGCCCTTCTGGCTGCTGGGCCTGCAGCCGGGCGGCTTGAGGACAGAGCCAAGCGCAAGGCTCCTAGGCACACCAGAGGGCCCCGGGTCCTCAGCCCCTCGCATGGGAAACCCTGAGGTGTGTTCTACCCTGTCCCCCAGCCTCCTCCAGGAAGGGAGGCCTGACGAGGAAAGTGTCTCAGGTGCATTTTCTAGGGGAACAAAACTAAGACGTGGGAATGAAGACAGTGGTCGGCCTGGGCTGCTGCAGCAAAACCCCGCAGACCAGGGGCTTCAAACAACAGGAATTTATTTCTCATCGTTCTGAAAAACTAGAGGTCCTGATCAAGGCCCCAGCTGCCCTGGTTCTTGGCGAGAACCCTCCTCCTGACTTGTAGGAGGCCACCCTTTCACGAGGCCCCGCACAGGGCCCCTCCTCTCTGTATGGGGACCCAGTTCTGTCAGATTAGGGCCCCACTCCCATGGCCTTACTCGAGCTGAAGCAGCTCCCGAAAGGCGCTGCCTCCAGAGACAGTCACGTGGGGGGTGGGGCCCGGTCCGTGCATGGGCTTGGGGAGGACCCGGTCAGGCCACGTGACGCTCACAGGCGGTGGGTGGCTCTGCCCCCCGTGGTGGCATGAGCACAGGACAGGTGCGTGTCTGTGTCCTGGGGAGCACCTGACCACCCCGGGAAGCAGGGCGACCCAGCCAGCCCCTCGGCCGTCTGGCTGCAGCTCTGGGAGCTCTGCGGGCCCTCGCCGGTGGGGGGTGGGGGGCCCTGGGGACCGCCATGCTGTGTGGGTGGGGCGAGGAATCAAGCACTAGCCAGTAACACAGGTCTCGGCCCATGTGCCACGTTTGTCCACTGGGCAGGGGGCTGCAGGAAAGGGCACAGGGGACAGGAAAGATGGAGCTTCCAGAAGCGGAAGGGAAGGAATGCGTGGCGTGGGGCTGGACACTAGCTCCCGGGACACTGGGTAAAGGAGCGACTTCCAGGTCAGACTTGGACCTTCGGCATCTAAGGGGCACATTTCAGGGGAAACTGGGCTTCATTTGTGGGGAGGGTGAACGACCTGGGAAACTTGCTTCTTTACCATTCACACTCCCAAACTCTGAGCTGGAAGGTGGCTAGGCCTGGGGAGCGAGGGGGGGCATTGAGGTGTGGCTCTGTAGTCGGCCCTGCACGCCAAACCCGCCCCACCCGCCCAGGTGAGGCCTGCAGGCCCCGCCAGGAAGTCTCACTTGTGGACATCGGCACATCTGGAGAGCATTGCTCACTCATTCCAGTTCCCAGAAACGTCCTTCTGACAAGCCCCTCCTCGGTCCTGGCCAGACAGAGGGGGATGGAGCACACTGTCAGGCTGTGCTCCCAGCCAGAGCTCTGGGGCGAGTCCGGGCCTTGGGTCCTTGAGCTGAAGCCTGCACCGTACTATGCCAGGGAGCACACAAGGGGCAGGAGCACTTGCTTGCTGAACTCTGGGGCCGTGAAAAACCCCAAGCTGCCAGAAGGCTGCCTGAGGCATGGTGTGGTGGGTCCCCAGGGGAGCTGCAGAAACGCCGAGAAAAGCAGACCCACGCCAAGGAAGCAGGCAAGAGCGGCCTGGCGGCCACCTGCATCTGTATTTATTGTTCTGTCTCTCCAGCCTCAGCAGAGCAGAGTGAGGCTGGGCCGCGAGCCCCTTCCACGGTTCTGGGCGCCAGCCAGAGCCAAGCGCATGGCAGCCAGAGTCCATGAGACAGCCTCTGGGGGCAAAGCCACAATGCAGCGGACATGGCACCCCCTTCTGCACCCTCCGTGCTCGGAGCTCCACTGGGGCTGACGACATGGCAAGCGAGCAAGCTCGGGCCTCGGAGGGAGGGGTCCCCTGGGAGCTCCTTGGGAGCGGGCAGGCCTCCGAAGCTGCAGGCACCACCCTTGCCCTGGGGGAGGGCGCTGGGCCAGCTGAGGGGGGTCAGATGCGAACTGGCCGTCCCAGGCCGCGGCTCCCTGAGCTGTCCTTGTCCCGCAGTCCTCACCCGCGCTCCTGCCAGCCGACGCCCTGGGCCCGCACCAGACCCGTCTCTGCCAGAGGAACTGACCTCGCGAGAGGCGGCATCGCAGCACCTCCCCGGACGCGCTCCTCCCACCAGAGCATCGTTGCTTCTGCCCAGCCCCCGAGAAAGGGAGGTGCGAGAAGCTGGTGGCTGGGGTCTGGGTGGGGACGGCTAAGCACAGGGAGTCCCTGAGCTGGGACTCTCCGGTTCGGCCCGTGGGCTGGGGTCTGCCCGCAGCCCGGCCCGCCTCTGGCTGTGCTGCCATCCGGGGCGCGTGAATCCCAGAGGAACCTCCAGTCCGGGCTCAGTGGGGCGACACCTGCCACCCTGCGGGGAGCACAAGAGAAGACGCCCTGCAGGAGGGCTGCTGCGAGGACGGGCCCTCCCTCCACTTGCTCGGGCTGCGCTGCCCGCCACCCCTGCTAAGGTCTTGGGGCCCATCAAGGGCCGGCGCGGGGGCAGGGCCCGGCAGGAACCTACCGCCATTAGGAGTACGCCAGGCCCTGCAGCCCCCGGGCTGGGGAGTGGAACTTGTCAGAATCCTCAAACGGCTGGTCTGTGGGAAGCAACGGGAGGAGCCAGAAGCCCCGTGTGGTCAGGGACCCCCCTGCCTGTCCCTTGGGGCAGGGCCAGCCCCGGGCTGACGGCACCTCCGAGGGCCGAGCAGTGGGGAGCCAGCAGGCGGTCACTGCCCTGGCCCTGCCGGAGAGCAGCCTGCGACGCTTAGGTGAGACGCCTCTCAGACCACTCAGGAAGCGAAGCCCCAGGCCCCTGCTCCCCAAGCCCCCTCGGTGGAGAGGGGTTACTCTGGGCTCTTCCCAGCTCTGCTTCCTTCAGGGGACCCTCTCAGGGCCCCTCAGGGTGTGGAGGGAGGTGGCCAAGTGCCGGAAGAAAGGAAGAGGCCAGTCTGAGGAGTGCTGACACCCTGGGGCCCACAGCGGTTGTTGCCTACCCCCCAGAACTCCCACGGCTTCCATGCGCCTCACCCCAGCCCTCTGTGGTCCTCTCGCCCCACCCCTCCCGCGGCTCCCTCATCCCACCCCTCCCATGGCCCTCTCTTCTGGCGGCCCTGACCTTCCCATGCCTCACATTTTAAGTTCTGGACACCCTTAGGTTAAAATTGCCCCAAATTTGGAAAAAAGGGCAAAAGTAACTGTTCCTTGATATCACCCCAGCGCGTTCCTTAACAAGCCTTCCCTAAGAGACATCTGAGTTTCCGGCTTGCTACACCTTGCTGGCTAGAGCCCGCTGGGTGTTCACTTGGAGGACACTGATAAACGCCAAATCACAACCGTTCCGCTAGTGGCGTGAGGAAAGGGGAGCTGGTCTCCGTTTCTCGGCGAAATGGGGTGGGTGGGAGCCCGGGAGCGGGCGGGGCAAACCAGCTCCGCAGTTAGCTCTCTCCCACCAGGGAAGGACCGGGCTCGTGAGTGGTGTGTGCTGCCCCCTGGTGGACACAGGGAGGCACGCGGCCCTGTCGGATTCCTGCAGGGATGGGCCTTTCCTCTGGGCTCAGCGGAGCGGGGAGGGGCGTGGAGGGGTTTTCAGACCTTCCCCAAATGGCATTTGAGAGCATCCAGACTGGCGACCACCCCGAGCTGTAAGCACCGGGAAGTGGGCTCAGATGATCTCTTCGGACCCGGCAGAGCACCCTGCTCTGCGTCCTCCAGAGAGAAGGCGTCAACCAACTCTGCTGAAATGTGGGTCCCCCAGTCCCGCTACTGCCCAAGGCACAGAGGGGCGGGATGGGCCACTCACCTGGAAGCCCCTCTCCATGGGCTCTGGGGCAGGCCTGGGGAGGGGAGCTGGGTGGGCGCAGCACGGGGGCGAAGGCGCTCCTCTGTTTGACAGCGGAGATCATGTTGACAGGCGAGAAGGAGAAGACGCTGGTGGTGGGGGCAGCGGCCGGGAGGGACATGGAGGAGGCAGCAGCCAGCGGGGGGCTAGAGGGCATGACTCCGGGGCGGGGCGGGGAGGGACAGGTGTAGCAGGGGAGGTGGTGGGAGACACAACAAGACAGCACCATAGTGAGCAACTTGGTTGGGCCCTGCGTGGGCTGCTGGCCTGGGCACCAGGCTCAGACCTCGCTGGTCTGGCGAGGGTCCTGGGAGACTAATACAGACCCAGGTCTGCAGGCAGGTTGGGGGCCTGTGGGGTCCTGGGCTAGCACTCATCTTTGGGGGAGATGTTCTGGAGACACTTTATCAGGGCTGAAGCTGACAGGGTCAGCGTAGGTAAAAATGAAAATAGAGGGGCCTCCCTGGTGGTGCAGTGGGTTAAGCAACGCACTATGAAGCAAAACACAGTCACTGCAGCACGAGTTCGATCCTTGCCTCTGACTAGGGAGGGGACCCACATGGCGCAGCAGACCTCTCCTGCTGTGCCCGCTGCTCCCCTCAGCAGTGTGCTTCCGTTGATATGCCTGTTCTGCTCCCCGCTCTCTGTGGTGAATCCTCTCACCCCCCCCCCACATCTCTGGCCTGTACCCCAGTGCTTGTATGCATAAATAAAATAAATCTTTTTTAAAAAAATGAAAATAGAGCCAGATAAAAATCAAAACTAGGAGATGCTGCTATAGATGTGGGATGAACAAGAGAGGGAACAGGCTGGGATTCCTGCTGAGAAACAGCGGGATTCTGAGATGCAAAGAAACTTTGCTGGACCCGTGGACACCAAGAGCAGTCAAAGATCGAGGTTTATAGCAGGCCTGGGGCAAGTGGTCAGGGGTGCACACGGGCTCCTGACACAAGGCCTCGCTGTCCCGGATCGTAGCTCACACAAGCACCTAACGTTCTCCGCAACAGGTTCCCTCTTCTAGCCGGCTGATTTCATAGAAAGGCACAAGGATCCACGTCCTCAGAGCTTCCTGTTCTCCAGACCCTCGGGCACCGGGGGCTGTGACTTGCTCTCCTGGGGACAGCCAGGGGCCCTTCCATACAGACTGAGCCTGCTGCTCCTTCCTGCCAGTGCATCTTTCAGCACCTGCCTCTGAACACAAGTCCCAGCCTCTCTCTTCTAAATGCCAATGGGCTATGTTTTGAGTGTTGTCTAGACAGCTGGCACTAGAGCAGGGGCGAGGGGAAGGAATAGCCAGGGAAGGCTCCTCCGGCAGTCAGAGCCACCCCCTGCCCTGTGCCCGCCTCATCACTTTGACACCAGGGTGCCTCCACCAGCTGCCCCGGTTCCAAGTGTCCTCAGTGCCATGGCCGCCCTCTCCTCTGGACATGCTCACTGTTTGCCCATGCGGCCCACGGGCTCCCCGGAGGGCTTGAGATCAATGCCAGAAAGCGCTTCCCTCTGTCTCAAGACTCAGGGCCCACACTGCGGCTTGACCAGCACTGGGCATAGTGGGTGATAGGAGCAGTTCTGGGTATCACCTCAGGCAGGTCCTGGCAAATGCAATGAGAATGACGTCCCCAGGAGCTGTGCCACAACAGCGGCCTCCAGAGTGCCACCACGAGTGGCCAGGGACCCCCGTGAGCCTGGCCGAGAAATATCATGAGGGGAGTCTGATCTCTCAGCGAGCCCAGGTGTCCCCAGCTGCTGCTGGGAGTGGGGTTCAGGCAGCAGTAGGGTTCTTGTGCGATGCCTGTGGCCCACCACGCTGCAGTAGGCCGCCCACTCCAGGAAGCCAGGAGATAATTCTTGCTCCTCTGGGAGAATGGAGGACCCGGAAGGAGGGGCTTTTGTGGTTGGGGTGGGGTGTTTCTCCACTGCTGCCTGCACTGTGTGTGTGGCGGGGGGGTTGGGGGTTGGCATTCCAAACCCCACCACTTTCAAATCTGGGGGCGTCTGGAGAGAGGTTGTCAGCTTGCTGCCCCACAGAGGGACCTGGCCCGAGCGAAGGGTCAAGAGGGACAGAGGCCTTGGGAAGGACGCCAGAGGCTCAGGGCCCTGCGGACACTGGTGCGTAGGGCTTTGGTTCCAGAAGTTGAGCCCAAGCCAGGAAGAAAGAGCCAGGCTCAAACCCACAGCCACAGAGAGCACTCCCTAGGGGGCAGGTCGGCTGAGGAAGGCCAGACAGGTGACCACACATTTCAGGCCTCAGCGATAACAAAAGAAGACAAATGCGCCTCTCAGCAGTGTGTTTCGGTCAGTCTGCCTGTTCTGCTCCCCACTCTGCCTCTGGTGAATCCTCTCACTCCCCCACCTCTGGCCTGCACCCCAGCTCTTGTGTGCATAAATAAATAAGTCTTTAAAAATAAATAAATGTCTGCTGAACAGCCGAGCTAAAAAGACTTGTGAACAGGCCGCTCTGACACGCAGTGAAAGGAGGAACTTAGGCAGTGCCAACTGGCTAGAGCACTCTGCTAAGGCCTGTCCACGCAGCGCTCCGCCGACCCTCCAAGAAGCCAGAGGACAGCAGTGTCCACAGAGCAGGCCGTGGAGTCACGCACGCTTCTGCACCGCCTGGCCCCCTCAAGCCCCGTGCCACACTCAGCTCTGAGGACAACTCCAGGCAAGGGGGTGACAACCCCATTTTTCAGACAAAACTGAAGCTCAGACACCTAAAGTAACTTGCTGAATGTCAGACAGCTCTTGATTTGGATACTCAAACTCTGAGTCCAGCTGTTTAACCACACAGACTTCTCCGGCTCTGGCCCCGACATCAGGCAGCCACAACCTCCGGCTTCTGACTCGGCCTCTCAGACCAGGGTGCTGGCCGCCCTGGCGACCAGGTGGAAGGTAACTGAGGCTGACTGCGTTTCCTCAGGCTTCCGGCAGGGGGCGCCAAGCGCCTCCCGAACACCTAGCGTAGGATGGAAAGGGGTGTCGCCGGGTTTCAGCCGGCGGCCCCCTAGTTCCAGAGGCTTCAGAAAGGAGTGGGCTAGAAGTGATGTGGACGACTTTGGTCTGCAGAGAGCTAGAGGCGCAAGAAGTGCGGCGCCCCAGGGTTGAGGGGCAGGCACCCGACGGCAGAGAGGCCGCACACAGAGCGCTGACATCCCTGCGACAGACGCCAGGAGGTGCCCTTCCCCGTGGGCTGGAAGGGGCAGGGCGAGCCCCATTCCGCTACCCGGGGCCCAGCCTTTCCCTCCGCGGGCAGGGGACACTCACTGGCGAAGGGTGAGGTGGCCGTAGATCCATTGAGGAAGCTGGGGGACCCGGGCACGCCGAGGCCGGCCACGCCGGGCGCCCCGTAGCCGCCTAGGCCAGCGCCGAGGCCACTGCCGTAGCTGCTCTGCTGCGACCCGGGGCTGGGCGCGAACCCGCGTGGGGACGCGCTGCTGCAGCTGCGCGCGTAGCCTGCGAAGAGAGCGGGGTCAGCGGGCAGCGCCGGCAGGAAGGGCCGGCAGGAAGGGGCCGTCCGCCGCGGGGCCTGCAGGGAGGGCGGGCTTCGGGGAGACGCACCCGGCTCCGGCCCCGGCGTGGCGTCCCCGACGGCGATGGCCAGCGGGCTGCTGAAGGCGTTGATGCCCACCACGGTGGGGTGCGGGTGGCTCGGGGCCAGGGACCCGAGCGGCGCGGGCGCGCGGGGGGCGCTGTACAGGGCCTCGGCCACGTCGGCGGCGCGCTTCAGGAGCAGCTCCTGCGGAGACAGGAGCGGCACGGCCGGGGCAGCCGCGGCGCGGGGAGCGCGGCCCGGCGGGCGCTCGAGCAGGCGCGGGCGGCGGCGCCCTACCTGGTTGCTGCTGGGCACGCCGTACAGAGCCTCCGCCAGGTCGGCCGCCCGCTTCAGCAGCACCTCCTGCGGGCAGGGCGGAGACAGCGGGGACCCGAGGGCAGCCCTGGGGGCCCGGGACCCGGAGCCCGGCCCCGCCCCCGGGCCCACGGACACCCTCAGCCCCGCCCCGCTGCGCCCCTCTGAGTACCTTGGGGAGCCTCTCGGGATCTCCGGGGTGTCTGGGAATGACTTTCTGTAGTCGCTGGAATCCGTAGTCTATGGTGGGCTCATTCAGGGCTGGGGAGAGGGTGGCGTTGGGATGGCACCGTCTCCCTGCCGGCGCAGGACCGAGCGGCCAGCCACGGCCTGAGCCTCCAGGGAGCCCCTCCATCAGCCCAGCCCAAACCTCTCGCACCGGGACAGCAAGGGGCTGGGAAGTTTCAATGCCCTTCTCGCTCATTCATTCGAGAAATACTTCTGAGCCAGGCCCTGCCGCTGACACATAGCACTATGAGGTCCTTTCTGTGATTTTACAAAGGAAACTATGTCCATTTTTGCTTCCAGATTCCCCGGGGAGGAAGCTCGTTGTTTCTGCATTTGGTCTAGGAACATAGGTATTGCAGAAAAGAAAAACCCCGCATCACCCCACTTCTCACTGCTTGGGTGCCCCCCCCCCCCCAGAGGTCTGCTGCATCCCGAGGATGTACCTGGCAGGTACCCAGGCCCACGGGAGCCCTTGGGAGGAAGCGCAGCCTCAGGACCAGGGTCCCAACCTCCTCCTCCCACTCTCCTCCGCCCTCCTCCTCCGGGGCAGCCTGGCCCGAGTGTCATCACGGTTTCTATTCTTCGGGTCCCTACCTGACCCCTCCACCTCCCGCCTCAGCAAGCCACTGACTGGGTCTTTGCAGTTGCCCTGCCCTCTCACTGAGCCACTCACTTCTCCTTCCCTAGAACCCCCACCCTCCCAGCCTAGCCCAGATTACCCCACACTCCTTCCAGAAGTTTTCCTGGGCAGCCAGAGTAACCCCCACTGGGCCCCACCCCACACATACCAGCCTTCACTGCGCCCCCTCTCCATCCTCCTTCCCTCTCTGGGGGTTTGGAGAATACCTGCTGGTGGTGGTAAGGGGTGAGGGTGGGGGGGTAGGTGACTGGGAGGGGAGGATGCTAGTGGGGCAGGTCCGGCCAGCAGTCAAGTGCAGTGTGTGTGTTGGGTGGGGGGTGGGGGTGGGGTTCCTAGGCATCATCCTAGTGAGCCATCCTAGTGAGCGACTTTCCGGTGCCTCTTACTAGGTAACTCCACACCTTGGCTTCCCGCATGGAGTGCGTTTTTCTGTGTGCATGCAGAGGGAGGCCCGGGGTGACTGGGGGGAACCAAGAGATCTAGGGAAGATTTGGGAAGCAGAGAGCCTGTTTGGGGCTAGATCCAGGGGAGCGTGAGGGGACAGGGACGGAAAAGAGAAGCCTTGGGCAAGGCTACAGGCAGAGAGTGTCCAGGTTCGTAAAGAGCCAGAGGCCGGGGGCAGAACAGAGAAGCACAAGGAAAGGGGTGCTGAAGAGGAGGGTCCTGGGGTGTAGGCGGGATGAGGGGGCGGCTGCTTAGATAGCCCGGTCCCCAGGGTCGGTTCTGCTAACTCCGAGGCCGAGGCCGGGTACACCTCACAGAGGGGGGTGCCCTTTGCTCACCTAGGGCCTCCCCTCTGCCACCTGTCTCCTTACCTGTGTAGACGAAGCGGCCCGGGGCTCCCTTGCAAAACTGCTTGGACTTGTAGGACAGGGTCACCTCCACCACCCCCGGGATGTGCCTCGGGGGTGTCTGCACCCGGATGGCGTGGGGCGTGATGAGCTGCGAGGGGAGAGGGGAGGCCTGCGGGTTCGACCCGGCTCCAAGGCCTGCCACTAGGCCCAGAGGGAGACTGGCGGGGTGGCCCACCTCGCTCCACACGAGAACGTTCCCGAACACGACCTGCAACCCGTCGAAGAAGTTGTCTCCGATGACAATGACGGTGGCGCCGCCCGTGGTCCAGCCCTCCCCGGGACTGATGGCCTTGATGCACGGGGTGGCAGCTGGGAAGGGAGGCAGGAGCGCAGCCCGGTCAGGGCCTGGCCAAGCCGCAGGCGGGCGGGTGGGGGTGGCTGGCCGGCTGCAGCCCTAGCTGGCCGGGGCCCTGACCTTCAGAGGGGTCCAGGCGCCGAGCCCTGCGGCCGTGCTTGGAGTTGTTGTGCACGAACATGTTGTCCGACACGGCCAGCACGTGTCCGTCCACGCTCACCGTTGTGGACACCACCACCTGCGGGAGAGCGGGGCCGTCCTGGCTGGGCCGGGGTCCGGGAAGGGAACAGTGTGGGGAGTCTGCTTGCTGAAATTCAGGGTCAGGCCATGCACCCGGGGAAGGGCTTCAGCCCCTCAGGCACTGAGCGAGTGGACGTGAGGGCAGCTGGGCCCCAGGGTACCCCCTATAGGCACAATCTCTGAGAACTGACCTCTAGGGGCTAGAAAAATCGAGAACCCCCTCCCCAAAAAACTTTGGTTACTTGGGCCAAGAGTGGCCACTGTTTTTGCGAACATGCACCCCAGGATGTATCTTTGTGGCTCTTAGCAAGTGGGAGTGACTGTTACTGGGAGGGGGCAGATCAGCCCAAGAACCCATCAGGGGGAGCCCCTTGACGGGAGAGGTGTGCAGGTTGGGGATGTGCTAAGGGCAGCTGCTCTCTGCTTCAGGCTATGCAAATTAGCTGGGTCGTTAATCATGTAAAAATGTCACAATTAGCATCTCCTTAAGTGGGACTCTAATGAAGCCTCCCTCGGCAGCCAGCATAAGTTAAGACCCAAGCTGCCCCACCCCCAGCGGGCACCAGGCCCTGGAGCAGGGCTGGGCCGAGATTTGCCCTGGGGGACCCTCCCAGGGTAGCAGAAACCTCAGCCCCCCCTCCACCAGGCGGGGGTTGGTGTGCAAGGGGTGCCCTCTACCCAGGCCCACCTGGAAGCGGCGCATGTCTCGGGGATTCCCGGCATTCTTTAGGCAGTTCTGGTTGCATTTGAGGAAGAACTTGAGGAAGAACCTGCAACAGCACAGCGTGGGCAGAGGGCTCAAGGGTCTGGGGGTTCTGGAAACAGGCAAGGAGCCAGCTGCTCCCTGCCACGCCCCCTCCGCAGGACACCCCCTCTGCTGGCTCGCACAGGCCCACACCTGGATTCCCACACAAACTGCACACACGCAAGTGCCTGATACAACCACCCTCCAGCTGTTCACGGAACACCCCCACCCTGTGCAGACACCCCATACTTACCTGTCCACCAAAGTGTATATTCCTCATACCCACACAGAAGACATTCATCTCAGAGTAGATCCGTTACATACATCCTGGCTGCCCGTGGCTCGTGAATTATACATCAGACCCTAGCTATACTGTGTGGGGCACAGACTCGCACTTATCTGTACATAGTCCATGCATTTGTATACCCCCTACATGGTATGCCCCCGTCACACGGAGTGCATCCGTATCACACAGCATCTGTAGTGTAGCTCAATACAAACAGGATATCCAGGGGCCTCCCTCGTGGCGCAAGGGGTTAAGCACCGCACTGTGACGCATCCGCAGCCACTGCAGCACCAGTTCGAGCCCCAGACAGGGAGAGGACCCACATGGCGCAGCAGACCTCTCCTGCCTTGCTCACTGCTCCCCTCAGCAGCATGTTTCAGTCAGTCTGCCTGTGCTGCTCCCCACTCTGTCTCTGGTGACTCCTCTCACCCCCCCATACCTCTGGCCTGCACCCCAGGTCTTGTGTGCATAAATAAATAAATCTTGAAAAAAATAACCAGGCTATCCATCATACAAACTATACATCCTTATACCCTTAACTCACAGAGTCATCACACATGCTGCAGCTTCACAGAAGCATGTACAACGCACAGTCCCACGCACCCTGCACTCATCACGCACGGCGTACTACGTCACGGCCCACCGTCCCGCACAGCACACGTCCCTATGTCGTGTCTGCACAGGAGGAACGTGGAGCACGTACAGTAGGCACCCGATGCACCTCATGGCATACGACCACCCATGGCTCATCCTGCACAGTCACCCACGGAGCAGGCCTTCCCTTCCTCACATCAGAACCTCCCCCCAGCGAATTCCCTCCCAGCACAGCACCTCACGCTCAACGCGGCAGCCCTCTGCCCCAGCGTGCCCTCCACCGGGACGCCCTCCGACGTGCGTGTGCGCGCGCATCCGGCGCAGCCAAAGCCAGCCCCGCAGCGCCGGTGTCCATCTCGGGTGCCGCGGACACCCAGCAGGCACAGCGGACATTCCTTGGCACACACAGTGACTGGGCACAAGCGCAGCGCGTGCAGCGATGTGGCCACGGTCCGGGCAAACACGTGACACGTGGCCCTCCAGCCCTTCCTGGCCGGAGGGTGGGTTTCTGTCCCTACTACGCGCTAGTGAGGCAGCCCTGACTGCTGCACCCCGGGTAAGCAAGAATAGCAACACCGTCGTAGCAAGACTCTGAGCGCGCAGGACCAAACCTTGACACACGGCCCTGTGCGGGGGCTAAAGCCGGGGCGGGGGTCCGGCATGAAGCACAGCTTCCTGGGACTCCCGGGGTCAGCTTCCTCATGTGCCACCATCCCCTGGCTGGACCCCCAAATTGGACATCCACGTAACTCATCCGATGGCCGCCCAGCATGACCTTCACATTCCCAGGAAGACCTGTTACAGCCGAAGGCCTCGTCCTCAGGCTGTGCTGGGGAGCACACCGACCACGCACCAGAGGGTCCCAGGTTGGGAGCTGGCAGCAGTGCCTTCTTGGAGATGGTTCTGCCCCCAGTCCGGCCTCTGACCCCTCAGCACCTGTCAAATTCCTCCACCCAGTGGGGACCCCTCGGGAAACCCCCTTAGTTCTTTTTCTATAGAGAGCATGAACTTCTACCTCCGGTGGACACGCCCGCAAATACTTTCACACAGCATGGCTCTGTACGCCCCCACGGACTGCGCCTCTCCGAGGACACACCTGTGCAGACACCCCGTGTGCAGACAGCGTGTGCACCCCCGAATAGCAGTCCCCACAGTGCATCTGCCCTCTGGACCCTACAGGTCACCCCAAGGTGCAGACAGCTGCTGTCCTACGCAGCCCACCTGCGTGGTACAGGCACCCTGTTACTCACACTGCTCGCTCCAGCAGTGACTGCCTGCACCCCTGAACGGGGCCCTGGGCGTGGACCCCCAGCACACAGCAGCCACCTCATGCGGTCCCTCTGGTGACGCGTGTCACATACATGTGGCATGCCCGTGTCACTGCAGCCCCACACCCATGCGCCCGGCTGTGCACACGGCGCCTGCAGGAAGGCAGCGTGGGCCAGGACGCGTGACCAATGGGGCTGAATCCAAGCCTTGGACGTCACTGATGATGCAGCCGCACAGGTGTGCCCTTGAGAGGACACGCTTCCTTCACACCCACGCACACGCCTGACCCGCCCCGCCTTGCAGAATCAGGAGGACGGTCCCTGGGAGGGGGCAGAGCCTGAGACACTTGGGCACCGACTTACTCTGTGGCCGGGGAAGTTCTTTGCACCCCTGGACCCTGCCTCATCCAGGAGGAGGGTCACCCACGAGCCAGGACAGACAGTGGAGGATGATGGATGCTGGGCCGCTTCTGGTCTCGTCTGGGGTCGCTTTATTTCTGATCACCCAGGATTTGGGGCTGCCATCACCTGCTCAGTCCTAGCTCTCCTGGGGATCCCCCCTCCCCCGCTGTTCCTTCTACAGCTCTTCCCGCTCGTTCTTCCAGCACAGGCAGCCTTTGTCCTTTGGGTTCACAGCAAGTCCCACGCCCTGTATGGCCACTCGGCTTTGGGGAGCACCCCTTCCTGAGAGCCAGAGGGGCTGCTGGACCCCACCTGTGCAGACCCACCCTGCAGCAGCTCAGCTTTGAGCCTGACTGCTGCTGCCTGCAGAGTGGACTAGAGTCAGAGAGCCGCAGGAGGCCTGGGCCCCGTGCGGGGACCCTGGGGGTCACCCCTGCCGCTCTGAGCCGCTGGCCTAGCTGCGCAGGCCCACGCCAGCCTCCGCAGCGCCGCCGGACTCTCGCCACTGCCACGGGCTGAGACTCCGCTAGCCGCTCCTCGCTGGCTCTGCACCAGCGGCACAGCAAGTGCGGGCCCCGCAGGGCCTCTGCCCCTGCCCTGCCCCGGTCGGCCTCAGGCTGTAGGGAAACGACCCGCAGCCTAGAAGTCCGGCAAGAAGGCCATGTGGGCCTCACGGAGTCTCCTAGGACGGCGGTTCCCAAAGGGGCTGCCGGGGGGAGGAGGGGGCGGCTGCAGCGCCCGGGGCCCGCTGGACATGCAGCGTCTCGGGCCCTGTGCAGAGCCGCAGCCAGGCCCACGAGCTCTGCAGTGACCGCTGCCCCTCGGGGTGACCGCTGCCCCTCGGGGTGACTGCTGCCCCTCGGGGTGACCGCTGCCCCTCGGGCTGGAGGACCTCGGCTTCGCCACTGCTCTCTGCTTGCGCAGGCTGCGGCACGCACCAGTTTGAGCTGAGACGTGTCTAAGTGTTAAACGCGTCACATCCCAGAGACCTAGTTTGCAAAAGAAGAAGGCACGAAAGCGCAGTCAAATTTTGCGCTGCGTGTACGTGCTGAGATGCTATTTCGGAGATCCTAGGTTAAATAAAATACACGGTCACGATTAATTTTACCAGTTTCTTTTTGTTCTTTAATAGGAAGCTACTAGGAAATGAGGTAAAATTTAAACATTCACATGCGGTTTGCAGCGTCTGTGCAGACGCGCTGGAGAGGTCGCACATCACAAGCACCTTCGGGGCTGCCTCGGGAAAGGCACAGACTCGTTCACTGCCCAGACCCCAAAAAGCTAGGTGCCAGTGTGTAGAAAGCTGGCACTTTGTTGGGAGAAGTGGACAGTTTCTGTTAGGTAGAGGAATTAAAAGTTTACAATTTTTATTTATTTTTTAAAGATTTATTTATTTATGCACACAAGAGCTGGGGTACAGGCTAGAGTCCAGGGAGGTGAGAGGAGTCACCAGAGACAGAGTGGGGAGCAGAACAGGCAGATCCACTGAAACACACTGCTGAGGGGAGCAGTGGGCACAGCAGGAGAGGTCTGCTGCACCATGTGGGTCCCCTCCCCAGTCGGCAGCAGGGATCGAACTCGTGCTGCAGTGGCTGCAGTCTGCTTCATAGTGCGTTGCTTAACCCACTGCGCCACCAGGGAGGCCCCAATTTTATTTTCTTACGGACATTAGTTTTGTATCTAACTAGGCAATCACAGCTGTTTGTCAATGTCCCTTTCTCCTCCCTCTCCCTCCACCTTTCTTCATATAGGGGTGTGTGTGTCTGCATGTGTGTGTATGTATCTGTATATGTCTGTGTGTATGTGTGTGTCTGTGTCTGCGTGTATCTGTCTCTGTGTGTGTCTGTGCGTGTGTGTGTGCACTTCCCTGGAAAGAGGAGCGCTGGTGGGGTCTGGCTAAATGCAGACTAGGGACAAAGCCCTGGGCCTTGGGCCTCCACAGGGGCCTGAGGCAGGAGAGGACGTGCCTTTGTCAAGGGGCCATGGACCTCTGCTTGTCACCAGGGAGGCACCTGTCCCTGACCTGGGTGCGCCCAGAGGGGACTGTAGGGGTGAGGGAGGAAGGCGGCTGGAGGAGGGCTGGTGTATCTTGGCCTCCCTCCAAGCTCCCCGCTGGTTGCTGGTTGGGAAGAGAACCTGGGGAAGCTCCTTTTCCCTGTCTGGCTAAGTCCCCAGCCCTGGCTCACCAGAGCACCCCCGGACCAGGGGGGTGGAGAACATGTCAGGGCGTCCCTGGCGGAGCAGTGCTGAGCCAGCGCCACGCCTGCTGTGGTCTGAGGGTCTCTGGGCATGCGCTACTCAGCTGGGCCTCGAGAGCAGCACAAGGCACCCTGCTGCCATCAGAACGGGCTGCCATGCGGCCATCCGGATGTAGGAAACACCATGGCCTCCTGGGGAGCAGGGGTTAAAGTCTCAGCGCTATCAAGCAATCGCCAGCCACTGAGGCACGAGTTCGATCCCCGGCCAGGGAACTGACCCACAGGGCACAGCAGATCTCTCCTGCTGCGCCCGCTGCTCCCCTCAGCGTGCTCTGCTCCCCACTCTCTGGTGAGCCCTCTCACCCCCACATCTCTGGACTACACATCAATTCTTCTATACATAAATAAAAATAAATCTTAAAAAAAGAATGTCGAAAGCACCATAAAAACAAGCATGAGTTCAAAGTAAAATGCCAAACTACGAATTTAAAAAAAAAAAATCACTGGGGCCTCATTTATCAAATACTGAGCAAGTGCCTGGGACTCTGTTGATCCCAGTGTTGATGCCCCTGTTTAATCCTCTCCCGCTCTGAGAGGTGCAGTACTGCCCCAGTCTCACTTTACAGACGCGCAAACCAAGGATAAGCAAGAGTAAGCTGCAAAGTCCAAGCAAATGCCAACATCAGTGTGAACTTCAGCCTTTATGAGCCAGTGACATCGACAAGAGTCCTGGAAAAGCCCTTGCATTTGGGGTTCTCAGTCTGACCGTGCCCCAGCTCCGTGCAGCCAGCTCTGTCCACATTCAAAGCAGCTGTGCTGGGCCTCCCTGGTGGCACAATGGGTTAATCAGTGCACTATGAAGCAAACCGCAACCACTGCAGCACAAGTTCGATCCCTGCTGCCGGCCAGGGAGAGGACCCAGATGGCACAGCAGACCTCTCCTGCTGTGCCCACTGCTCCCCTCAGCAGTGTGTTTCAGTGGATCTGCCTGTTCTGCTCCCCACTCTGTCTCTGGTGACTCCTCTCACCTCCCTGGACTCTGGCCTGTACCCCAGCTCTTGTATGTATAAATAAATAAATCTTAAAAAACAAAAACAAAAAACAACAAAACAGCTGTGCAGGGACCACACGAGCACTTATGGGGGTCCCCTCAGGGTCACGAAATCATCCATCAGGCCTGCGGAGGAGACACTCAGGCCCCCTTGCTCCTGGCCTGGGCCCGCGGCTGCTGTCACTGTGACTCCCAGTGTGAGGTTTTCAAGATTAAAGATCAGTCACACAGGACGACTCAAGAGTTGGTAACTGGCGAAACTCAGCGAGGTTGCATGTGTTCATTATTCTATTCTCTGTGCTCAGCATTCTGCACAACAAAGTTTGAGAAGAGACCAGGTGAAGCGCTGTGACCGCTGGTCACCCAGTTAGCAGAGCACCTGGAATAGGGTTAGTCAGGCGTCACGATTCTGAAGTTTATGATTTAGATGAAAGGTAAAATTCACCCTCAAACCACTTACATTAGATCACATCACACCGACCTACATCCTGAACTTAGTTAGCCCCGGCTTCCTAATCATTTCTATAAGTGCTTGTTCTTCTTCCCTGTAAGAAATACTGAAGGTGAGGGGCCTCCCTGGTGGTACAACAACACGCTATGAAGCACCCGCAGCCACGGCAGCACAAGTTCAATCCCAGCCAGGGAGCAGACCCACCCAGCGCAGCAGACCTCTCCTGCCTCGCCTGCTGCTCCCCTCAGCAGTGTACTTCAGACAGTCTGCTGTTCTGCTCCCTACTCTGTCTCTGTGAATCCTCTCACCCCCACGCCTCTGGCCTGTACCCCAGCTCTTGTATGCATAAATAAATAAGTAAATCTTTTTTAAAAACACTGAAGGTGAAATTAACATGAACCTTCCGTGTCAATGGAATGTAACGCAAGTGCAGGCATACTTTGCTAGGGGGTAACACCCGCGCATAAGAGAAGCTCCCCTAGTGCAGAACTTGATGCAGAAGAGACACTAGAGAAGGAAAATGTGGAGGAGACTGATGAAGTCCATCCAACTCTGGGGTCTCGGGGGGAGGGAGCAGAATGGGAGTGGAACATCTTTGGAAGGCAGTGCCCAGTTATCCCATAGTGGGGGGTGCCCACTCGGACTCCCTCCTGACCCCAGCTGCAGTTGTAGGGCTCACAGCTGCCCCCACTGCTGGAGAACTATGCTCGGTCAGAATGTGTGCACCCCATCTTCAGGCCAAGACTCACCGCCCTCGCGAGGCCAGTGCTGGTCACGGCCCAGCTCCCAAGGGCAGCCATCTCCTGCTCGCCTCCTTCTCCCACCCGTGCCGCTTCCTTCACTGGCCTGAGGACTCTGCTCCCATTAGTCCCTTTCAGAAGAACCCCCACCTCCCGCTCTGCTTCTAGGAATCTCAGCCCAAGCAGCCGCGTCACGGAGTCGCTCACCAGCTTTCTCCTGCCAGCCCCGTGAGATACTTCAGTGTGCAGGTGATGTTCCCACTTCCAAGGAGAGAGAGCTGTTAGAACGGGAAGAGCTGGACGGAGGCCAAGGGCGCCTCGGCTGCGGGACCATCACGAGCAGGAAAAGCAAATGTCTAGATGACAAACGCTGCCCAGTAGAACTTTCCCGAGATGACAGCCACCAGCCAATGTGGCTGGTGTGACTGGGAAATACAAATTTAAATTTCAGCTTAATTAATTAGAGGGATTCATTCATTTAAAAAGCCACACGTGGCTGGGGCTACCCTCTAGGATGGGCAGCTCCAGAGAGAGGACGCGATTCTGATGGGAGCTGGGGTTGGTGGGGAGACGCCAGAGCGGCCCTTGAAGCCTTCAGAAACAAGCAGATTGGAGCAAAGGGTAGAGTCAAACGAGGTATTTATTTCTAAGTTCAAATCTGGCATTTCAGGGGCCTCCCTGGTGCCACCAGGGGTTGAGCGCTGCACTGTGGGGCTTCCGCAGCCACTGCAGTGAGAGTTCGATCCCAGGCCAGGGCACTGGCCCACATGGCACAGCAGACCTCTCCTGCCTTGCCCGCCGCTCACCTCAGCAGTGTGTTTCAGCCCATCTGCCTGTTCTGCTCCCCGCTCTGTCTCTGGTGGCTCCTCTCACCCCCACACACACCTTTGGCCTGCACCCCAGCTCTTGTATGCATAAATAAATAAATCTTAAAAAAAAAAGTTGGCATTTCAGTGTGGGATGGGAGAATGTGTATAGGAGAGAGGTCTTCTACCAATTTTCACTCCAAAGGACTTGCTTTTGAGGTCATGCGCCTCAGAACGAACAGAACATTTTCTGGGGCAGGAGCCGTCTCCTCCCAGCTCAAGGGCAGAGGAGGACACGGGTGGCCGGCCACTCACTGCCCATTCACGCAATGTGCCCCATCGAAGGAGGGAGTAAACACCTTCGACGCATCAGGAGTGGCACCTAGAGGGGGAAGACCTCAAGGAAGTGACAGCCCAGCAGGAAAGAGAGAAGCTCAAAGTACATCCAGTAGGGGCCCAGCAGTAGCAGCGCCTGCACAGCCACTCTGCCTGGGAGAAGAAGGGCTCCCAGGGTCACGTGTGCCTTGGGCATTCTGGGTCTTGGGGGTCAGGGACATTTTTCCTGGAAGAGAAGTGGAAGGCAGGGATACTTCACGCAAANGGGAGAAGAAGGGCGCCCAGGGTCACGTGTGCCTTGGGCATTCTGGGTCTTGGGGGTCAGGGACATTTTTCCTGGAAGAGAAGTGGAAGGCAGGGATACTTCACGCAAAGGGACCTGCCAGTCCTGCCAGGGGCGGAGGCCTGCAAAGCACCTGACAAAGCTGCGGAGGGCAGTGGTGGGCCAGGGCCCAGGGGAGTTGGCACCAAGTCATGAGGGATTTGGACCTTGTGGGGAGTGAGCAGAGAGCACGTCCTCGACCATACCATTTAGAAGAGTCATTTTGCCTCCAGGAAGAAAGAGGCACCAAAGGGGCTAGGCCAGAGCAGGGCTGATGACAGGGGAGGCTGCTGTGATAGTCCAGGTCTTGTGGGGAGGCCGACATGAGGTGGCCCTTGCCACTTGCAGGCCCTGGCCTGGGGCAGCAGTCCCCAGGGCCACAGCTACCTGCCAAGCCTGGACTTGGCCTCCCACCATGATCCCTACCCAGGGCAGAGGTGGCTGCAGTACAGATGGGCTGGGGGTCTATAAATAGCAAGGGCGCATACATTAGCATGCCAATGCACCCGCACCCCATCCTCTATGCTAATGGCCCACCATGCGCCTGAACACCTTCTGTTCCCCTGCATGCATTTGCATGCACAATTAGCATAATCTTGTATAATTAATGAACAGCGTCAATTTTAGCTCCTAAGTAATTTGATTAACATGTTGATAGGGCACTTACGAGGCTCTCCAAACCTCAGGGCTGGGCATGGGGCCTGAGAGGGAGAGAGGAGATGGAGAGACTCTTAGGGCCCCCCCAGCTGCCCATGAAGAACAGTGGCGACTCCACTTCCCTCCAAAGGGCCCGAGGGGAGGGGCGTGGGGATGAAGAGGTGGCTAATGGGAGGTCTCCAGGCACCCCACATGGCGTGGCAGGGAGAGGCTAGAGCATCACACAGTGGGTCACCGAGCGTGAAGCCATTTGTGCCACGTGGACAGACACACACGCACCCCTGCAAGTCCCTCCCAGCCAGGGAGTCTCCCACGAATGCAGGACACAGGACTCCGCTGGAAGAACAGACAAGGAGGGAGGGGTGGGGTGAACAGGAGGATGGACGTCACAGAGTAGAAAGGCGTACTTGTGAGTGACCTGGGGTTCAACAGGAGAGAAGTTATGGGCACCTCTGGTCTTGGGAAGTGAGTAAATTCCAAGGCCAGAGACCTCGACACCTCCTATTTATGAATCATGTGAGAGGCAGAGGAGGGGGCTGGCAAGGTCCCTTCCCTGAAATGCCAAGGGACCCAGAGCCGAGAGGACAGACAGGGCTGAGTGTGACCTGCTTACTACTCAGAGACAAGCCCATTCCCAGCCCTGGACACCCAAAGGCCCCAGGCAGAGGCCCACAGTCCTTTCTGGTTCATCTCTGACTATCAAGTCAGGAAGTTCTTCCTTGGCTCTACCTGAACTTTCTTGCTGTCTAGGCTTAGCTGCATTGATCCTCTGCATTGGTCCATGGGGTGTTGGGAGGAGATGGTGAGAAACAATAGTGTGGCAGGCACCGTACTGGGCACTGTGTAAACTCTTCATATGAACTTTCATCATCTTCCTACCATTTACAAATCAGCTCCATTTTACAAATGAAGAGACTGAAGCGGAGGAAACTGAAGCCTTTCTCTTTGGCCAGACACTGCACCTTGGCTTGGTCCTCCCATCCTGAATGATCCTTATTTTATGGAGTTCATTTATCTTCAAATTGCAGACATTTCATTCACTAGCCATCTCTGACTCCAGCAATCATGGTCCCTAAGTTTCTTCTCTCCTCCACTATCCTCTAGAGCTCCACCCACCTCGTCATGGGGCCACTCTGACCCTGAGCTTGGCTTCTGTCTAGAGGTCTTCCCTTAAAGTCTTTGTTCTGAACTAGGGATGGCTGAAGGATCAGGTCCTTGTGATTGGCATCCCAGCCCACATAGGGGTATATACCCCATGAACCCAGGGCACATAGGGGTATCTCTCATGAATCCCTTCTGTTTTTCCCTCTTCCAAATTCTCCTAACCGTGAAAGGGGTGGGGTGGGGAGGAAGTGCAGTTTATTCTGTAGGCAAAAAGGAAAACCTCAGTCCCACTTCAGCACTGACCAGTGGGGGGGGGGGGTGCTCTGGAACTCAGGAGGAATTGCCAGAATGAGCCCAAGAAAAGCTTATGCTTGCAGCATCAGTGTGGAAGCAAAGAAACCCTATTGGAAATGGTGGAAGGGCTTCTTCTGTGGCTGCAGAGGAAAACAGGGAATGTTGCATGGACCACTGATTAGGAAGGAATCTGATTCTTTCACAGGGGCTACAAATGCTTCTTATCAGAGTGCATTAGTTAGGCTGTATCTATGCTAGGGACTGGGATGGGGGCCTAGGGTTGGGGAGGAGGTGGTGTGTGTCTAAGTTAACATCCACGGGGAGACTAGAGCTTACTTCTGCCAGGCTCACACAACCTACTTCAACAGTGTCTCTGATCAACATTCACTGCATCAGGCACAACTATATGCCAAGAAGTAACCATAGCTCATAGCTCCTGCTTTCCCCCAGAAACCAGAGGAAGAGAGCTATAGGCTTCTGGTTCTCAGAGGGCGGAAGCAAATCTTCCCCACCTACTCTGACACCAGAGACATCCTGGAAAATCAAGGAAACATTTAATCTTAGAGCTGTGATATCCAATAAGGTAGCCATGTGCGGCTATTTTAACTTGAATTAATTAAAATTAAATAAAATTAAAAATTTGATATGTCAGTCACAGTGGCTACATTTCATTTTTTTTTTAAAGATTTACTTATTTATGCATACAAGAGCTGGGGTCCAGGCCAGAGTCACAGGAGGTGAGAGGATTCACCAGAGACAGAGTGGGGAGCAGAACAGGCAGATGGACTGAAGTACACTGCTGAGGGGAGCAGCGGGCAGGCAGGAGAGGTCTGCCATGCAGTGTGGGTCCTCTCCCTGGCCAGGGATTAAACTTGCGCTGCTGTGCAGCAGATGCTTCACAGTGCGGTGGCTCCACCCGCTCCCTGGTGAGGGAGGTCTGAGTGGCTACATTTCAAATGTCTAAGTTCAGGTAGTCAATGAAGACTTGTGAGTCAATAAAGAACATTTCACTTATTATTGCATAAAGTTCTGTTGTGTAGTACTACCTGAAAGCCTTACATTGCTCTCTACTTCTTCTTATCATATGTAAAGGCTTACATAATCATGTTTTATCTCCTTAGCTGCTCTGTGAACTCTTAGAAGACAGGAATCATTGTTTGAACTTCTCTCTCTTCTCCTGAGCAACCATCACAGTGTCTATCTCGCAGAGGGAGGATGGAATTCAAGAATCAAAATTACTGTGACAAAATTACTGTGAACTCTGGACAGAAGTCCCCAATTACTTTTAACAGGAAATAATGTAAAACCCTGTGCTCAGATAAAAATATCAATTTGAGGGACAGAATTTTGAGACATGCAGAGCAAATATCCTTGAAAATCCATTCTTCTATAATGTAAGAGAAACACAGGCAGAAATGGTCAAAATCCATTTTTCAGAACTCTGATATTTATTCAAGAAAAATGGCTGAATCTAAATAAGAACAGAGAGAACTTTTAAGTGCTTTAATTTTCTCTAGTGCCATCCCTCTCTCCCCAACTTGGTGGTAGTCTCGAGAACCGGCAACCTTGCAACTATGGCAGCTGTGGAAACAACAGCCTAGCAGTCACCGGAAGGGTCAGACTGAATTTGGAGCTTCTCAATAGACTGAATGCTCAGACATTTGTCACTGTTTGATCTGTCCTGTCCAGCAGTTCCCTGACAGTCCCACGTGCAGAACATGTTATTTGATCTGACTCAGAGCTTGCTGAGTGAGAAAAACCCTATGCTCAGGGTGTTTGCTGAAAACAAGCAGTGGTAATTGTTGAATACTGCTGTTGCTTGGGGCAGTGGCCCTAGTCAGGGCAAACAAAAGTCTAGTAAAACATTTTAACAGGAAAAGTGGGAATGAGATGTTCATAGGGAGATCTGAAAAGCTCTTACATATTCCTGGATATATGTATATATGTAGGGAAGTGCACATACCCAGGAAGGATCAAGAAGACCCTAGTCTCTCATCTCTGGCTGACCCTCCCTGCACAAGCAGGAAGTAAAGGAACTAAATATAGTATTGATAATAATAACTGTACAGGTAAACATAAAATATGTTATAAATGTATTTCACTACTATTTTGTTTTCCAACCTGATTTGCAAGAAAACTGAATGTGTAGAGAGGCAGGGGGTATATGGGGAATACGCTATAACTTCCAATCACTTTTGTTATAAACCTAAGAGTGCTCTAAAAAACAAAATCCATTAAAGGGAACAGAATAAAGCAATAATTACAAAACTGTGTTGATGGTTTTTAATGTGCAAAGATATAATGTAACTGACACGGATATAATAAAGAAAAGGAATGGGAACGGGACTATATTCCATTTGGAACACCATTTTTTATGTATAATTGAGATTAAGCTGACATTGATCTAAATTAGATTATCTTAAATTAAGATATTAATTGTAATTTCCAGGACAACCACTAAGGAAATTAATAAAATATGTGAAGCAAATAGAAAACACATAGCAAAATGGCAGACATAAATCCCACTTTATCAGTAATTACACTAAATATAAATGGATAAAATACAACAATTAAAAGGCAGAGATTTGCAGAATAGATTAAAAACATAATTTACATGCTATCTACAAGAGACATACTTCATTATTTTTTTGTGAGACATACTTTAGAGATAGAAATAGCTTGAAAATAAGAGTTGAAAATATACCACAAGAGAGTTGAAGCAATTTTTTTGATATAATAAAAAACTGACCTTAAGAGAAAAATATATTATGAGACAAAGAAGGATGTGTCATAATGACAAAAGCGTCAATCTATCAGAAAATAATAATAATAAACATATGCCCCTAATAACAGTTTCAAGATACATGAAGCAAAATATTTAAGAGCTGAAGGAAGAACTAGATAATTCAACAGTAACAGTTGGAGATTTCAAATTTCCTATTTTTAATAATGAAACTACTAGGCAGAAGAAAAGGAAATGAACAACTTGACAATACTACAAATCACTAGACAGAACAGACAACTATAGATTGCTTCACCCAACAGCAAAGAAACACAACATATTCCTTAAGTATACATCTTCCAAGCCAAAAAAATCTCAATAAGCTGAGAAGATAGACCTCCCTGTTGGTGCAAGGGGTTAAATCTCAGCACTGTGAAGTAATTGACAGCCACTGTAGCACAAATTTGATCCCAGGTTAGGGAGGGGACCCACATGGTGCAGCAGACGTTTCCTGTCTCCCCTGCTGCTCCCCTCAGCAATGTATGTCAGTAGATTTGTCTGTTCTGCTTCCCACTGTCTCTGGCGAGTCCTCTCACACTCCTCCACCCCATGCCTCTGGCCTACACCCCAGCTCTTGTATGCACAAATAGATAAAATAAAATAAAAATAAGTGAGAAGGACTGAAATCATATAGTCTATCTATGACATGGTTGATTCAATTTAGAAATCACTAACAGAAAGAAATTGGGAAAATTCATAACTATATGGAAGATAATCTGCTCATTCCTAGTCAATATGTCAATAAGAAAATATTTGCCAGTTACACATCTGGTATATATAATGCAAAAAGAATTCTGACAATTGAATAATATAAACAATGTAATTAAAAAAACAGACAGGACCTCCTGGTGGCCTAGGTGTTAAGTCTCAGTGCTATCACTGCTGCAGCACGAGTTCGATCCCTGGCCAAGGACCTAATCCACATATGGAACAGCAGACCTCTCCTATCTCGCCAGATGCTCCCCTCAGCAGTGTGTTTCAGTAGATCCCCTGGTCTGCTCCCCACTGTCTCTGGTGAATCCTCTCACGTGCCACACTGCACCATTGGCCTGCATCCCAGTTCTACACATACACAAAACCCCAAAAATGGGCAAAACATTTGAATACACATTCTCTAAAGAAGATACACCAATGCCATACATGCTTACATGGTGTTCAAGATCTTTTGTATGTAAACAGTGAAATACAATGGAATACACCAGTTGTATTTATTAATTTGCTATATGGCTTGAACACTTTTCCTCCATCAAACTTCAAAGCCAAACAATTTGAAAATTCAGATTTCTGAATATTGTATATCTAATAGAATGTGTGTGTGTGTGTGTGTGTATAAACAGAATAAAGTGGAATTGAATGAAAAAATGGAATGAAGCATTGATACATGTTACAAGTATGAATTTGGAAAATGTTATGTCAAATGAAACATGTCACAAAAGGCCATTGACTGTATGATTCCATTTATATGAAATGTCTAGAATAAAGAAATCTATAAGGAGAGAGAACAGATTATTGCCCATATCTTTAAAAATTTTTATTGAAATTAGAGTGTATAATAATGTTATGTAATGTTCACGTGTGCATCATCATCAGTCAGTGTCTATATACTATATTAAGTTCACCCTTTGCCATTTTTAAATTGAGTTGCTTGTTTTGTTGTTTTTATTGAGTTGTTGTTGAGCTTATATATTTTGGAGGATAGAAGAAAGGTCTAAACAGAAGTGTCATTTGGAGTGTTAGAAGTTGAAAGAATATAAATGGGGTGTAATATTAGATGAAAGTCAAGAAATTGCCAGAAGGGATAAAATATATGAAGCCATAGATACAAGTAGGTCAATAAATCCCTTGCAGGATTAAAAAAAGAAATCATTACCCAGACATATCAGACTGACGCAGAACTCTAAAAGACAAAGAGAAGCTTTTATATACAACCAGAGAGGAAAGACAGTTTACTCACAAAAGAATGACAATTTATGCTGCATTTTTCTTTTTTTTTAATATTTATTTATTTATGCATATAAGAGCTGGGGTACAGGCCAGAGTCGTGGGGGTGGGGGGGTGAGAGGATTCACCAGAGGCAGAGTGGGGAGCAGAATAGGCAGATATACTGAAATACACTGCTGAGGGGAGCAGCGGGCGAGGCAGGAGAGGTCTGCTGCGCCATGTGGGTCCCCTCCCTGGCCAGCGGCAGGGATTGAACTCATGCTGCGGTGGCTGCGGTTTGCCTCATAGTGTGTTGCTCAACCCACTGCACCACCAGGGAGGCCCCTATTTTGCATTTTTCAACAGCAACTTTGGAAATAACTTCAAAGTCCTAAGTAAAACATAAAACTGTCAGTCTAGAGTTCTGTTCTCAGGAAAGCCATCATTTAAAAAAGAGTGACATCAAGACATTTAGAATAAAACAGGGGCCTCCCTGGAAGCGCAAGGGGTTAAGCACCTCACTAAGAAGCATCCACAGCCACTGCAGCACAAGCTTGATCCTCTTCCAGGGAGGTGACCCACATGGTGCCGCAGACCTCTTCTGCCTCACCTACTGCTCCCCTCAGCAGTGTATTTCAGTCCATCTGCCTGTTCTGCTCCCCCACTCTGTCTCTGGTGAATTCTCTTACCCTCTGCAACTCTGGCCTGTACCCCAGCTCTTGTATGCATAAATAAATAAATCTTAAAAAATATATATGCTTAAAAAGGAAAGACCAATAAATGCTGATAAAAGGTTCAATTCAGAAAGTAGTTAAAAGATTTTAAAACTTAACTACACTTAATAAAATAGCCAGATAGATAGATACATAATGGATGGAACTCACAAAGACAAACTGAAAGTTCATGTGGAAGATTATAACCTCAACTCTCAATTTTTAATAGGTTAAGCAAAGATAATGACAGATATGAACAACACAATTAACAATTTTGATGTAATGAGCATGGACAAAACAGTAGATCCAATTAGACACACAAGAGGTCAGAAATTACTGACCAAAGATAGCTAGAAAAATACCACATGTCTGAAAATTAAGGAATACACTTCTGTTTTGAACCAAAATGGAGTAACAAAGACCACTTTACTCGTAGTTTTAAAACAAAGCAAAAGAAAATAAAACAAACCAGACAAAATACAGAAAACATTGTTCAAGAATGTAGACATCAGAAAATAAAGGACAGTGAGCTCTGACAAGTGGAAAATAAATAGGTAACACTCACAAATATCCCATCATATTGCTTTGAGAGTTTCTAGGCAGCATTACAAGGAGGAGAAACTGAGGCAGAGCCCAGCAAAACCCCAGAGTTGAGGAGGTGAAACAGAACCCAGGAAGATTAAGGTAGAAAGACTTACTGGACAAAATTTCATATAGGAGAAAAGTGCATAGAAAGATAATCCAGAAATTACCTGGACAAGGATGAGAGTCGGGAGAATGGTCTGAAGACTAGGGTAGTAATTTAAGCAAGAGATCATGTTGACTTGCAACCAGAATTCCAGCATTGGAGCTGGTAGGAAGTAGTCAGATACTGAATTTATTTAAAAGAGCTTGCAGATAAAAACAACAACAACTTTCCAATGTAATGAAAACTGTAAATTCATAGATCCAAAAAGATCAATGAACTCCAAGTACAAGAAACATAAAGAAAACTACACCAAGGCATATTATTTCTATAGATAAATATATATATATATAAAATCTATAGACATAATGATAAGCCATCCATAAGAAGTGTACTTTAAATATAAAAACACAAATAGATTAAAAGTAAAAAGATGGGGCCTCCCTGGTGGCACAAGGAGTTAAGTCTTAGCACTATGAAGTTATCCGCAGTCACTGCAGCACAAGTTCAATCCCTGGTCAGAGAGGGGACCCACATGGCACAGCAGACCTCTCCTGTCTGGCCCACTGCTCCCCTTGGCAGTGTATTTCAGTGGATCCACCTGCTCTCTCCCCACTCTTATCTCTGGTGACTCCTCTCACCTCCCACACCTCTGGTCTACACCCCAACTCTTGTGTGCATAAATAAATAAAATCAATCTTAAAAAAAAGTAAAGTGATGGGGAAAGATTAATGATACTAGTACTATTAAAAGAAACCTGAAGTGGCAATATTATTATCTCATTATCATAGATACATGTTAAGGGGATCGATTAAACAAGATATATAATCCCAAACTTTTATGTGTCTAACAACAGTTTTCCAAACTATATGATGCTAAACTAATAGAATCTCAAGGACAAATAGAAAAATCCACAATAACAGTAATTTTAATATCCTTCACTCAAAAACAGAATGAACGGGGAGAAAATCAGGTGGGGTATACTAGACTCAAACAACACTATCAACTAACTTACCTTGTTTGATAGTCACAGAGGCCTCTACCCAACAACAACAGAACACAAATTCTTCCCAATTGTACACCAAACACCAAGGTAGACCAGATTCTGAGCCATAAGACAAGTCTTAATAAATATGAAAGAATTCAAGTTGTATAAAGTGTATGTTTATAATAATAGATTAGAATATCATTAGACTAATTATAAATCAGAAGTCAGTAACAGAGTTTCTAGGAGAATCCTCACATTTTTGGAAACTAGCTCAGGGGTGAAAAACAAATTCAAGGGCCTCCCTGGTGGCGCAGTGGGTTAAGCAACGCACTATGAAGCAGGCCGCAGTCACTGCAGCACGAGTTCGATCCCTGCCGCCGGCCAGGGAGGGGACCCACATGGCGCGGCAGACCTCTCCTGCCTCGCCTGCTGCTCCCCTCTGCAGTGTGTTTCGGTCCATCTGCCTGTTCTGCTCCCCGCTCTGTCTCTGGTGAATCCTCTCTCTGACCTGCACCCCAGCTCTTGTATGTATAAATAAATCTTAAAAAAAAAATTCAAAAGGAAAGTTACTATTTTCTAACTGAGTGGAAATGAAAACACAACAGAGCTTGTGGCACGCTGCTAAAGCAGCGCACAGCAAGACGCACTCAGCACAAAAAGTCTATTTTAGATAAAAAATAAAGGTCTTATATCAATGACTCAGCTTTCACTCTAGGAAATAGGCTATCATGGACAATTTGACTCCCACAAATTAAAGAACTATATAAGAACTGGATAAGTTCCTTGAAAGATACAAATTATCAAGTTCACTTAAGGTAACCTACTCCATTAAAATCACTGAAGTTATAGTCAAAACATACCCACAAAGAAAACAGCGAGTCCAGATGCTTTCAATGGTTAATTCTTCTGCTGGCTATTTATATTTTAAAATTTAAATCAATAGTTTAAAAATTATCTCTTTGTCATCCCCATCAACTCAAGGTAAATTATAACAAACTATCAAGACAAATCATTCTAAATTCATACAAACTCATTCAGCAAATAGTTTAAAAATATATATAAAATATCATAAACAAAGCAAGTTCTGTAGTATATAAAGAAAATAGTAAGTCATCATTAAGTTAGTTTATACCAGGAATAATTATGTATTAGAAAATCCACTAATGAAATTAACAGTTTAAAAGAAAGAGGAAGCTATATGATCAACCCAATACATATAGAGAAGAACATGAAATTCAGCATTCATTCATGATAAAAAAAAAAAAAAAGCAAAATCTCATCAACCTTTCTTAACCCAGTGAAGTATGACTGAAATAGCTACAGTTAACATTCTCAATGGTGAATTATTAGAAGTAGTCTCTGTACAAGGACAAATTGGGGACACTTGGTGGGGAGAAGGGAGGGGAGGGTTGAGGGCAGACAGGAACATGGGGGACTGAGGTGATGGTGCACTGGTGAGATGGTGATGGGGAATATATATGGATTACAATTGATGTCAAATATACATAAAAAAAAAAAGAAAAAAAAGAAGTAGTCTCTGTAAAATCCAAAAAAGACAAGAATGTCTTCTGCCACTGGTTATATGCAAAGTGTGAAGGTCTAGTCAGTACAATAAAGAAAATATATAAAATACAAAAGGATTGGCTAAGAAAAACAAAATCCATTGTTTGCATAAGATGGCTGTCTAAATGGAAAACAAAACAAAAAAGCTAAAAACAAAGATCTTTAAGTGAAGATTAATTGCATTTCTCTGTGCTATCCATAGTTAGAAAACGCGAGGAATCATTTATAAAAGCAAAAAGGTATAAATGAAATAAGCTACCTATACATCTGAATGGCTCATTTTCCTCACCTTTTAAAAAATCTTTCCTCAAATTCAAGTTTCTAAATTTGACCTACTGTGACCACCCCATTTAAAAAAGCACCTCTTCTGTCCCCTAAATTCCTGATTTTTTATACTCATCACCTTCTAAGACAATTATCATTTATTGCTCATCTCCCTTCTTTCCATGAGGAGAGATGTTTTTGTCTGCTTAAGGAAATGTCATAACTCTGTCAATTCTGGTGTTCTAGAGCCTAGAACAACGCCTGGTACATAAAGATGCTTTACTGAATGAGTGAAAACAGTAAGTGTATGTAGTCTTTATTGGAAACAGTTAAAAGTGTTCTTGAGGGCCCTCCCTGGTGGCACAGTGGGTTAAGTAACGCACTATGAAACAAACCATAGCCACTACAGCACGAGTTCGAGCCCTGTCTCTCTCTGGGAAGGTGACCCACATGGTAAAGGCAGACCTCTCCTGCCTTGCCTGCTGCGCCCCTCACCAGTGTATTTCAGTCAATCTGACTGTTCTACTCCCCACTCTGTCTGGTGGATTCTCTCATCCCCCACACCTCTGGCCTGTACCCCAGCTCTTGTATGCATAAATAAATAAATCTTTAAAAAAAAGTTATTGAACAATATTAAAAATCTAAATAAATGGAGAGAAAAACCATATTCATTGACAGGAAGATCCAGCAGCATAAAGATATGAATTTTCCTCTAAACTGATATAACTGTTCCTTGCAATATTAGTCTAACACACACAAAGTTATGTGTGTGTGTATGTGTTGCGCGGAATTTTTAAATGGTTTCTAAAATTTATATAGAAACTCAAAAGATCAAAATAGCCAATACCCCTTGAAGAACACAAGACAGTGGGAGACTTGCCCCTGTCATTATTATCGAGTAGGGATTAAATAATGTGAATTAGCACGGGGATTATCAAAGGAATAAATAGAAGGAAATTTGATTTAAGACAAATCAGTGGAAAGTATGAGCCACGTAATAAATAATACTGGACATAATTAATGATTCATAAATAAAAATAACTACAATGACTCCTTAATTCACACCGTGTCTACAAATTAGTTCCACATAGATTGCAAACTTATATATAAAAGGAAAAACTGTGAAACCTTTAGAAGGAAATACAGAATATCTTTACGACTCAGCATAAGGAAAGATTTCTGAAATAAAAGAGTAAAAACTGGGGCCTCCCTGGTGACTCAAGGGGTTAAGTACCTCACTATGAAGCATCTGCAGCCACTGAAGCACGAATTCGATCCCTGGCCAGGGAGGGGACCCACATGGCGCAGCAGACCTCTCCTGCCTCGCCTGCTGCTCCCCTTTGCAGTGTGTTTCAGTCATTCTGCCTGTTCTGCTCCCCACTCTGTCTCTGGTGAATTCTCTCACCTCCTGCACCTCTGGCCTGTACCCCAGCTCTTGTATGCATAAATAAATAAACCTTAAAAAAAAGAGTAATAACCTTGAGGAAAATATTGTTAAATTCAACTACACTGAGATACTTGAAATATACTTCTCTGACAAAGAACTGGGTGTCTAGTTTATAAAAAACCATTAAAAGCAATATGAAAAAAGCCACAAAATTCAAAGAGAAAAATGGGCAAAAGTCTTAACATAAACTTAGGAGAAGTAATGCCAAAATGACGTTGAGCTTCACTAGTAATCAGCAGCGACAAGTGTAGATGAGAGGTGGAGTAACAGCAATGGCTCACGGGGCGGGCGGGGTGTCACTCACTTCGCACAACTGCCTCGAAGACAGCTTGACACTGACTTGAAAGCTCCTCACGAGTACACCCCACAACCTGGCCATTCCAGTCTAGGTTTATGCTAAACAAATTCTTGTACCTACTCAAATTAGGAGACGCAGACACGAATGTCCATAGCAGCTCTGCTTATAGCAAAAATGAAACACCACAAACTAAAAACAGCAACGCAGAAAAAGATTTGAAATGGAATGCTGAATTTTAAAAGAACATCGCAGAAGACTACAATGTTTTTATCAAGTTAAACACAAGTGCAACTGAACAACATACCGTTTAAGATGATACAATCTGAGGTAAATTATTTTTTAGAAAGCACGGTTATAATAGACACAAAACACTCATTACCTTTAGGAGAAGGGTGGGCAGCGGTGCGAGACAGGAGAGGAGGACGTGGTTCCACTGGTATTGTCAAAGCTCTAAGTTTGTTGGCAGGTTCACAAGTACATTTTGATCACTACACTCCATAGTTTCTATTTCCTCATAACTTTCTTTTGCATATAATATATAGGGTGTAAAATTGACATTTTCTTCCCAAATGGATCAAATATTTAAGTACAAATCATGCAAACTTAAAAGTACTAGAAGAAATGAAGATTAAATTAAAGACCCATAACCTTGGGGGACGCCCCTGGTGGAGCAGGGGTTAAAGTCTCGGGGCCATCAGGCTACTGCCAGCCACTCTGGCATGAGTTCGACCCCTGGCCAGGGAGGGACCCACATGGCGCAGCAGCCCTCTCCTGTGTCCCCCGCTGATCCCTCTCAGCAGTGTGTTTCAGTCGATCTGCCTGTTCTGCTCCCCACTCTGGTGACTCCTCTCACTCCCCTGTACCTGTAGCCTGCATTCCAGGTCTTATATGCATAAATAAATAAAAACCAATCTTTAAAAACAATTAACATTGGCCTGACAAAGACCTTTCTAAATATGACAACAAATCCAGAGTACTTCGAAGATTAAGGAATTTGGCAAATTTCACCCTCAAAAAAGTGAAAAAGACAACAACTAACTAGAAAAAAAAGCAAATGAAACTCACGACAAGGGGCTCATTTCCATAATTCAGTAATAAGAGTCAATCTTTTTCAGAAAAATAAGCTAAGGATATGAACAAACAGTTCATAGATAAGGAAATACCAAGAAATTAAAGTAAAAACCCACAACTTTAAATACTGACAGTCTCAACCTCAGAGTAAGAGAAATGGAACCTTCTGGGATATCATAGTACCATACAGAGAAAGACGAAAAAAAGAGTTACGGTAAAGACCACTTGCCGTGATCATTTCTCAACCCTGAGACGCCTGCCTTCATTCCTCCATGATTTTACCGTGGATCATGGCACATGCTTCTCCGCTCTGTCTTGTCACAATTCTTAGTGATTTCAGTGTCCATGCAGACACGACATTCCCAACACTGCCTGCCCTCCACAATGTGAGCATCTCTCCTCCTCCACTTACCTTGTGTCCAGCCTCCCTTGGTCACATGTGACCAGTAAAGGCAATCCCCAGCTAACCCTCCCTACAGACAACCCACTCTCTGACCACCTCGAACCTGCTCAACTCCCTTCAAGGACCTCAGCTTCTCCTTGACACCACTGGACCCATGTTCCATTCATCTGCCTTCTCTTCACTCTCCTACACGCCTCTCCTCATCCAGCTTAAGTTTCTTGTGAACACTCTTTGCATAAACTTTTCATTCTCTTGCCCTCTCACATTTCCCAGAACTCACCTGACAAGCCTGTGGTTGCAGGTCCCCATTCACCTGCCCTGCACACTCGTGTCTCAGCCAGTGAGCTGGAGGGAGCGCTCACTTCAAACTCACACAAACCTCAGGTGGGTGCTTAGTGCTTCCAGGCATTCACAAGCTGTTGCCATGGTCTACTCACTCTCCCCGTGTCTCCCTCCCCATCCTCAACTGTTGAAGGTGCTTCCGACTTCATGGAGAAACAAGGCAATCCAAAAACATCAACCAGGGGCCTCCCTGGTGGCACAATGGGTTAAGCAACACACCATGAAGCAAACCGCAGCCACTGCAGCACGAGTTCCATCCCTAGCCAGGGAGGGGACCCAGATGGTGCAGCAGACCTCTCCTGCCTCCCCGCTGCTGCCCCAGGCAGTGTGTTTCAGTCAGTCTGCCTGTTCTGCTCCCCACTCTGTCTCTGGTGAATCCTCTCACCGCCCACACCTCGGGCCTGTACCCCAGTTCTTGTGTGCATAAATAAATAAATCTTTTTTTTTGTTTTTAAAGAAAACTATAATGGCTTCCTAACACTTCCCACCCTCTCCTCCTACATGTCATCAATGCAGGAGTAGGGTGAGCTTGCTAAAATATAAATCAGCGTGTAGGATTCTTCTCAAACCCTCCCAAGGGCTTCCCTATCACTCTGAAACTGACGTGCTCACAATGTTACAGGCGTGTCTCCTCGCAGCCTACCATGGTTTGCTTTCTTCTGCCCCACCAAGAGTTCTCCATCATCATGTTTTCCTACGAACCCCATCCTGTTAAAAAGTTACTTCTGAGGAATATGCAACAGAATGGTATTCTCAAAACTGTTGGTAAGAATGCCGTGGTATAATCTCAGCAGAGGGCAGATTGGCAATAACTGAGAATTACAGATGCCCATTTCCTCTGACCCCCGTGATTCTCCCTCTTGTGAAACCCTTTATATAAATCACACATGTGCAAGATGGCACATGGACAAAGTAATTCACTGCTGCATGTTTTATCCCTGAAAAAGAATGAAAAGAGCCCAAGTGTCCAGCAATAGCAGACTAAAGAAATCACTGCCCAGCCACACCATGGACTATTTTACAGTTGCAAAAAGGGAGACTTCTTGCACCCTGATATAAGCTCCAGACATAAGATGTATCTTTTAAAGAAAAAGAAAGGTGCTGAAAAGTATGTTTTGTATAAGTCCATTTTTATTAGAGAAGGGGAAAGGTATAAGGAGAATTTCTACTGTGTCCTCTGGTATAGGCACAACTCGGGAAGGGCACTCAGGGAACAGCGGTGGCTGGTGGGGAGGGCAGTGCAGGGGCAGCCGCAGCGGTGGGAGGTTTTGCTATTAAGCCTTTTAAACCTCTTAATTTTTGAACCTCCTATCCATTAAAAGGAGACTAAGACAGCGTTTATGCTCTAAAAGGGAATGATCTCTGAGACACGGTGTTACGGGCACAGAAGTGCTCTGTAAAGTGTGCTCCCCGAGGGGCGAGGCAGAGTCACTTCCTATTACTTACTCTTTGTGCCTGTTGGACTCTATTCGAAAAGAAACACCCGAGATTTAACACTGACGGTGGGAGAACGCATGGTCACAGGTATCTCCTTAGCAGTCCTGTGGCGTCAAATCGTCAAATATTTCCCTAGTTTTTAGATGAAGCAAAAGCACCTTCCAGGAGTCCACTGGGCAGCACAGAGGGGGGCATTCAGGGGCAGGACCCAGCTCTCTCTGGACACACCGGGCAGACCCTCCAGGCCCCCCGCAGCCTCCCTGGCACTGGCTCGCCAGCTCCTCCTCCTCCCCCCACCCCCTCGGTCTCCTCCTCCCCGGCTCCTTCTGCCGGGGGAAACAGCTGCCACGCCAGCCCCTGGGAAGAGCCCTCCCTGGAGTCTGAAGTCACCAGAAGGAGCCGGGGTGGGGGTGCGGGGTGTGCTGGCGGCAGAGCCTGCCCCGGCCCTGCAGCATCCAGACCTCCCCAGCCAGTACCTGTCAATAATGACGGGGTCGGAGGGCGTCTCGTTCCGGTTGCCACAGCTCTTCCGGTCACAGCACCGGCTGGAAGAAAGATGAGGAGGGAGGGAAGGAGAGAGAGATCACAGCGTGTGTGTGTGTGTGTGTGTGTGTGTGTGTGAGAGAGAGAGAGAGAGAGAGAGAGAGAGAGAGAGAGAGAGAGACTCACTCCCAGAGTCCTCTACAGTGACCCAGAGAAAAGGTGGCCCAGAAACCATTGTCCCGATGGCCTGTTACTCCAGGAAAGGGCAGGCAGGCAGCTGGCCACTGCAGAGTCTCTCTCTAGCTATCACAGGTGACCCCATCCATGTAACCAGTGCCCATGCCCTCATGTCCCCTCCTTGTCACTGTCTCTCCTGAAGGTAGCCCAAGTTCCAATCAGATTTTTAAAGATGATCTTCTTCCCGTGCACAAGAAACTGTACCCCATACTAACCCCCTGACCCCCGACTGATATCTTGGGGAGGAACCTTGTCTAGAAATTGGAAGCTCTGGGGTGAAATTGGAAGAAGGGGTGTCAAGAACTGTGTTCACCTCACCCTGCTCACTCCAGGAAGCTGCCCCGGTTCTCAGGGGGCAGCGAAGTTTCCTTCCTCCCGCTCAAGTTAATCCAGGAGGCCAGGCCCTGCCCCCACCTCCCCAGCAGGCAGTCCCCTGAGCTTTATTAGTTAAGCTCCCAGGAGCGGCGGGAGGCCTCTTCTGCAAAAACACTTGGAGAAGCCACATAAACAGGCCAGGCTAATGGGGCCTCAAGGACCCTCTCCTCAGCCAGCGCTGCACCCAGGGGCCACTCTCCTCCCTCCAAGCCTCCGCACCAGCCTCCCGGGGAGCAGAGGGGAGGGGGTGGTGAGGCGCTGGGGGCAGGACTCGGTGGCAGCACCCGGCCTCCCCCTCTCACCTGCACATGATCTCGTGGGTGAGCAGCACGCGGCACATCTCGGGGTTCTTGTCCTGCCCCTCGTAGATGATGGCCTGAGGGAGGGGAAGGAGGCTCCTCTCAAGTCCTGGTGTTGGGGGAGAGATGGGCATCTCGGAAGCCCAGGCTGAGGGGGGTGCCCTGCCCCCAAGAAAGAGCATATCCCATCCCCACTCACTCCAGGGGTCCAGGCAGGCAAAGCACTACCTGGGAGCACAGCCCCCCAAACAGGGGCTGCCGCCAGGGCAGGGGAGAGCAGAAAGGGCCTGCAGGCACTGTGTCCGGGGCAGCTCTGTTTGGGGCCAGGAAGGTCCCCGGACCACGAGGACAGAAGTCGGGCTTGGGGGGGGGGGGGCACACACACTCTGGCTCCCTGTCCCCACGCCCCTAGGGACCTCTGTGGCCCTGTCCCTCGAGGCCATCCCCACTGCTGGTTAGCCTGTCCCATCCCTGTCACCTCCCTAGCTCAGGCCAGACTCTCCTTCTTGGACTGGTGTACCAGCTCCTGCCCGGCCCCAGCATCCACTTTGTCCCCCGAGGGAGGGAGCTTCTGAAAGTGCAAACCTGGTTTCCCAGTTTGTAAACCCCTGGGTTGCCCAGCGCCTCCCTGTTTGTGGTGCTCCGTTCTCACTGCACTTCTCTGAAGCCCTTCCTAGCTGTGCCCCACACAAGCTGCTCTGCCACTGCCCAGTCTGCTTCCCTGACCACGCGACCACAGGCTTTCTAGAAATAAACCCTTTCTTCCGCTGCCCTGGGGCTGGCAGAGCTGTGGGGAGGCCCTGGCCATGTGGAGAGAAGCCCAAGTCTCCACCTGGCGTGGGCCCACTGATCTAGCCCACTTGAGACTCAGCTGCCCCCTTCCCAGTATATGGGACTCCTCTGAAAAGCCCGGAGACTTGGGGTGCTGCCCCGGCAGAATCCAGCAGGGCTTTTTCAGGTTTCCCCGAGCTCCTGACGCTGGCCCGGAGCGTCCTTCCACATCAGCGAGGGGTGGGGCGCTGCAGTGGAAGTGCTGGGCCAGCACCAGGGACCCCTGCTGGCTGCCTCACCTGAAGTGCCAGCCGGTTACACTCTCCCCTGAGGAGTGGCCCCGAACACTGACAGGTGCAGGCAGGGTACAGTATCCTGCCCTGGCCGCAGGGGGACAGCCTGGTGCCTTCTCCAGGGCTCGCCACAGGTCAGGCTGGGGCTGGGCTCCCTGGAATCTGTCCTGTCCCCATCTTTGCTCCCTAGCAAACCACAGACCCCTGGGCCTCACATCGAGGCTGGGCTTGCAGGGGACACCCTGCAGACAGCGTCGCCGTACAAACACTGTCTTGTTTGGAGTCTAGAAGGTGGATGTCACGATCTCCGCCGCCGGCTGGGCTGGCACTAAGAAGGTGGGGACGACGCATGGGGAGGAGGGCAGGGAAGAGGACGCCCAGTCAGACCACAAGGGCGTGCCCTGGGCTGGCTCACCTGCTTGGACATGGAATCGATGAGGCGCACGTAGAGGTCCTGCTCCGTCCGGAGGCCTGCAGGGGTGCGGGGAGAGGGGCAGGGGGCTTGCTGTGGCTCTGGCGCAGGGCTGTGCTCCACGCCCTCCCCTCCTGGAGCCCCTCAGCCTGGTGAACGGGCATCGTACGTGGCAGGGGGCTGGGCGCCCGGCGGCAGCGGGCTCTACTCACCATTGTTATACACCAGCCGGAGGCGGTAATGGATCCCGTTGTTGGTCTTCTCAGTCCCAGGCTCCTGCAGACAAGATGGCGAGGCTGCTTGGTGCTCGCAGGGGTCCTCCAGCGTCCTCCACCCAGCCTCTTTCCTCCCGTCCATCCACTCCCCCGCACGGCTTCACTGCTGCACCATTGTCCACTCATCTGCCCCAGTGGGAGCCGGTCCCTGAGGCCCTCCCGGCCTGCCCTGTGCCCCATCCCCACGCGCCCACGGTTCTCACTCGGTCCTTCTCCACGAAGTCGATGAAGGCCGTGCGCTCCACCTCCACCGGCTGCCCCTGCCGGTCGTACATGGCCAGCACGAAGTGGAAGAAATTGGACTTCCTGAGGTTGGAGGGCGGCTGCTTCTCAAAGTGTGCTCGTGCCAGGCCGACACCACTGCGGGGGAAAAAAATTGCTGGAGAAACCACCGGAAGTGTCCTCCAAGGACAGACAGGCCCTGTGGCCTCCAGCCAGGCAGGCAGGCTGGCTGGGGCTTGGCTCTGAGGCGTCAACAGTTTGGGCAGGAAATCAAATTGGAAGGGGCCCTTCCCGCCCTCGCCAGGGCCATCATTCACTCAGGCAGAGGCTTTTAGCTCTGGGGTCATCACGCTTGCTCCTGGGGCAAAGGCAGCAGAGCAGGTGGCTACAAGGGAGGCATCTCTGAGAGGCCCCTCCCAGGCTTTTTCTGGGGCCCTGCACTTTGAAAGGCTGATCTCCAGAACCGTGTGCCCCAGGGGCCTGCCTTACCGACCAGAGGCTCCTGAGACTGCCCTTTAAGACATCGGGGGGAGCAGCTGGGACAGTATGGAACAGACCCCCTACTCTCCCCCGCCCACAACTGTGCGCATGAGCCTGTGACGTTGCCTGGGAAACGGCGATGTCTCTTGTCCCACTATTTGTCCGATGTCCAGACTCAGACTTCAAGCTGGTTCGTGATCTGGTCTGCCCTTTTGGACCCTGGGCTGTCACTGGAGGTGGGGGGTGCCACCCGGAGGGTACTGGCTGGCCCCGTACTCTGGGAGGGATGGTTACTGGTTCCCGTGGGCTGAAGGAACTTCTGGTCTGGCCTGGCCAGGGGTCTCTCCTGGCTCATCAGAAAGCCAAGTCTCTACCAAATACTTCCTGCACCCAATGCACCAAGCGGGGCTAGAACGAGAGGTCCTGCAGGTGAGGGCAGGCAGATACCAAGAGCTGTAATGCAAGACAAAGCTGTTTATGCCCCTGAAAGATACATATAAAATAATAGAAGCAAAGGAAGAAAATATGAATTGTTTTTGTGAGAGAAGACGGGAAGACTTCATGGAGATGGTGGCTTTTCCCTGGTCCTTGAGGAATGCACAGGAGCTCACTGGATACAGGAGGCAAAAGGGAAGAACAAACCCCTAAGAAATGGCTCATAATGAGCTGTCCTAGTGCCACTGGTCTCCAGATTTCAAAAAGTGAAGTGAGAAAAGGTTGTGCAAGAAATCCTGGACCAGGCAGGGACACAAATAGTAGGCCACTGAGTTCAGATTTCTTCTCTGGGCCAAGGTCTTCCAAAGCATGTTCCTTAGAGCTCTCATTGCAACACTCCTCCCTCTCCAAAAGGCTGCCGTGGCCACAGCTTCAGGAAATGCAGCTTCATAGCATCTGTGGGGATAGGTGGGGCTTTGGGATCCTCAGAAGTGACCTTTCCTGACCTGGCTTGGGCTGGTGCAGCCGTCAGGAGTGCCTGACCTGGTCACCCCTCCTCCTGCTATTCAGACCCTTTGGTCTCTTCCCACGCTGTATCAGGACCGAAGGGCTCGAGGGGCGGCGTATGGTTCCTGCGCTTGGATCACCAAACGCCATTGGGCTTGTGCCTTGTTCTTGCTCTTGGCTCTTGGCTCCTGGCAGAGGCCTCCAGGCAGGACACCAGCAGCCCTACGGCGCGTCCAGAGAAAGCCCAGCCCTCCTGCTGCCGGCCAGCACTGACTCCAGCTATCCTGGAGTGAGCAGACCACCTGGAAGGAGATGCTTGTCACAGCAGCCCACGGCACCGTCAAGCACCGGCCAGCATCTGCCAAGCCGGTGACTGTCACCCCGATGGCGGTGTGAGGCTGCCGAGGCCGTAAGCTGCAGAGTCTGGGATGGTTTTTGACAGGGCCTAACACACCCACAGGTTGACTCCAGAGCACTGTTGTTGAAGGCTGTGGTTTGGGAAACACGACTAAAGGCCACCAGGACGCTCTGGAGGTAGGCAGGCTCCAGATGCTGCAGGCAAGTAGGGCGCAGTGCGGTGGGAAGGTGGGTCCTTTCGACCAGAGTCTCTCACAGACCGTGCCATGCCAGGGTCAGTGTCTGCCGCACTCACCACTGCTTTTCTTCATGTCATCCGGTCAACTTACTCTTTCTGGCGTCACGTGAAGTCATGCTACCCTGGATGGCATGCGCCTAAGAGGCTTTTAAGTTTTTACTTATAAAGATTACAACAGTAAAATGCAAATCGTGAAGGTCTGCGGGGTGCCTTGGTGGCCCAGGTGAAATGTGAATTTCAAAAGTCAAGGGTGGTGGGTCTCTCTTGTGAGTCTTCAGAGCTCCCCCAAGGTTCTTTCTGCAGATGCTCCTCTCCCTGGACCATCCTCCTCTCTCTGTCCTCCCTTCCCTTCTGGCCACAGTCCTTGTCAGGCGGGCCTTGACCAGGGCTCATTTGTCTGGGCAGGGAAGCCAGAAGAGGGCTTTGGTCGCAGTGGGTCCCTGATTACTGCTGGATGAATATGCTATGAGGCCGCAACTGCCACTCCTCCCTCCTGGCCCCTGGACCAGATTGGGGAAGGGGGAAGAAGATCCAGGACCACCTCCTGGAGGAGAGGCCGGAAGGGGAGGGCTGCGGAGCCATCCAGACCAGAACAGATGCTGGGAGGCTCTCAGCGGGCGAGCACAAGAGACCTCACAGAGGAGGGGCAGACGCTTGCGGTGACAGAAACCCAGAAACAACACACACAGACGCCCCGCACTCTCAAGCCAGTTCCCCAACTAGCGCTGAGTACTCCCGTGCTGCGGCTGGAGCCCCCACCCCACGCCCCTGTAAATGCCCTCAGTCTAGATGCCCATGCCGCCTGGCTCCTGCTGGCTCCTGCCTGGTTCTAGGCCCAGCTGTGGGCAGTCTGGCCTCAGTCCCAGGCCACCTCCCTTCGCAGGTCCGCCCTCCCCACAGTGGGGGCTGGGGACCCTCAGGACAGAGCAGGGCCTGTAGCTGGGTGGGCTCAGGTCCACTTCCGCTGAGGCAGCCTGTCCTCCTCCTTTCTCCATGCAGATCAGGGGGTGCTGGGCTCGCACCCCAGGGGGCTGGCTCATGCTCTGGCAGTCACTCCGGGGACCACAGAAAAGGAGATGGCTGCAAGGGGGCGCACCAGGGCTGCCCCTGGCCTGCGGGGACTCCTCTTCAACCCTCCTGGGTGTGGGAGAAGGTCAAAGGAAATGGAAAAAGTTTTGCTTTAGACCACGGTGTTCGCTATGAAGAGAGGCAGATACAGACGCAGCACAAGGAAAAGGGAGCGAGCGCCCCGGGAAGTCTGGACTCGGCTTTCTTCTCTGGGTTCTTCCAGGCACCCTGCCCCCAGTCCACATCCCAAGAGGAGTGGAACTGCCAAGCCCGAGGGAGAGGAGAGGACTGGAGGTGGGGGCGCGGGAGGCTCTGCTCTTCTTCCTTTGGGAATAGCTCATGCTCTTGTAACGCGAAAACAAGCCAAGGTTAAAGAACAGGGAGAAGGAAACTTCCAGCTATGTCCAGACTGCTCAGGAGGCAGATTTCGGGGCAGGGGCCCCTGGGTGCACCCTGAGGGATACAGGAGGGACCCTGGAGTCAGAGAGGTGGACGGACAGAGGTCCCGACTCCCTGCGCTCCAGGGTGGGCTTGCCCAGACAGCCACTGCGGAGAAGGGAGCCACCTGGGCGGTCTACTGACGCGGACCCTTCGCCTCAGAGCAAGGAGAGTGGCAGGAGGTGGATGCCCTGTTGGGAGAGGCCAGTGCTTCATTGGGTCTCCAGGAAGGAGGCCTGAGACGAGGGTCAGAAGCAGACACTTTATCTGGCAGGGGGCTCCAGGAAACTGGTGGGTGTGAGGAGCGGGGCGGGAAGGGAAGGGCCCAGGGAAAGGCCCTTTATCAACAGGTTTCCACTGTGGGCTGCAGCTCAGCCCTCGGGGGCTCTGGAGACAGTCTAGAGCACAAGCTTCCCTTATCTCGCTGGGGGGTGGGGGGCAGGTTGGGGTACTTATTCAAAGCGCCTGTTTAGTCAGGGGTCGGGAGCTTGGAGTGTCATTGCTCAGACCTGGGTGCAAGTGGGCAGAGCAGACACCAAACGGCGGCCCCAGAAAATCCTCAGGAAGCGGATGATCCCGTAGCTGAGGGCACAAGGGGGGGCACCACAGCCGCCCTCCATGGCCCCCAGTGTGGGGAGGTGGAAGCCAGAAAAGCTGCTGCCCGAGGACCCGGAGGCAGCTCGGGAGGCCACCTAAGAGCCCCCGCTCCTGGTCACCTGGTGCTCACACGGCAGGAGCCCAGGTCAGAAACACCCAGTCACTGGCAGCATTGAGGCACAAAGAGCTACACTGGCCTCTTCCCCTGAGAGAGACTCAGTGACAGAAACAGCCCCAAGAAGTCTGTAAGGGCCCAGCAGGAACAGCACCGCTTCACTTCTTAAAGAGACGGGATCAGACAGTTTCGAGTGCTTTCCTCTCCACTCCAGGGTGTGCACACGTGGCGGGGCATTTGCTGCTCTAAAGAACCCAGGTTTGGGGTCCTTCCCAAACCTCCCTGGTGGCGCAGCAGGTTGAGCGCTGCTCTGTGAAGCATCCGCAGCACAGCAGCGCCAGTTCGATCCCCAGCCAGGGAGGGACCCACATGGCGCAGCAGACCTCTCCTGCCTCGTCCACTGCTCCCCTCAGCAGTGTGTTTCAGTCCGTCTGCCTGTTCTGATCCCCGCTCTGTCTCTGGTGAATCCTCTCACCTCCCACATCTCTGGCCTGTACCCCAGCTCTAAATGCATAAATAAATATATCTTAAAAATATTTTAAAAAATATAAAAAATATATATCTAAATAAATATATCTTAAAAAAAAAAAAAGAACCCAGGTTTGGGAGGGGCAAGTGCTTGTATTCATCTTTCCACCACGGCCCCCTCCCTCCCTCCCATCTTCTGTTCTGAAACAGACCAAAAGTCAGAGAAGAATGTTAATGTCAGAAAGGCACTGGTCTGCAGCTACTTTTTGGCAGGACGCGCCCTGCAGCGACCGGTGGGCACGGGCTTCTGAGCCTCAGCAGGAAACCCGGGAAAGTCACCGCCAAGGACAACCTGACCTTCACAGCCAGCGCCCTTCAGGGAGCCTGTGCTCAGGGTGCAGGGGGTGCGTGGGGACGCAGGCTGTCTGGCTGCTGGAGCCAGGGCACCCAGGGGTCCCTGGAGAGCGAGGGCCGAGCAGAATGCCCAAGGGCCTCCTCCCAGCAGCTGCCCGGCCTGCCAAGCTGTCCGGCAGGGACCCCGTCTCCGCCTCTGCCCTCGGCACAGGCCGCTCGTGTCGCTGCAGCCTGCACCGCACGCTTGCTGTGGCCACGGACAGTTAGAACTCTTGTCCCAAACCCACAGAGGGCAAGTGGCCAGAGGCTGGAGCCTCGTCTCCCCCGAGAGACACCCCAGGCCACTGCCTCCCCCTTCTCCCCACCAGAACCTAGCCGCGTGCCCACCTGCTAGCCCCGGGTGCAGCGGTGCTTGGCTTGGGGCTGACCCGTGGAGTCTGGGACACGGAAACCCGGAAAGGCCCGAGATCGCGGTGGGGTAGGGGGCGGGGAGCTCCCTGTTGGCTTCACCATCTCCCCTGGACAGGAAAGGAGCAAATGTTTGTCTCCGGCACCTCGGTCCTCAGCTCAGCTTTCCTGAACATCTGTGCTAAGTCAGCTCATTCCCCCCATCCTGGCATGGCTAATTAGGCCCCTCTTTTTTTTCTTTAAAATTCATTGTATTTATTTATGCATATAAGAACTGGGGTGCAGGCCAGAGTTGCTAGGGAGGTGAGAGGATTCACCAGAGACAGAGCGGGGAGCAGAACAGGCAGATGGACTGAAACACACTGCTGAGGGGCGCAGCGGGTGAGGCAGGAGAGGTCTGCGGCGCCTTCCCTGGCTGGGGATCGAACTGGTGCCACAGAGGCAGGAGTTTGATAGTGCTGAGGCTTAACCCCTGCGCCACTAGGGAGGCCCCCCCTTCCTTTCTTTTGCAGCCTCTCTTCCTCCGAGGGGCCTGCTGGCCCCATTCTACCCTGTAGACATCCCCTGGACCTCGGGGCTGCTGATAATCATCCGAGGCCTGGCAGTGCTGGCCCCAGCCAAGGTCCATTGTCTAGCCCTGCCCGTTCTGACATGCCCAGCCAGGGGCGTGATAAGAGCGGCAGCTCACTGTGGCACGCCCACTGTCACCCTGTGGGCAGAGGGAGGACCGGGTGGCTAGAGGCAGCTGCCCAGAACCTGTGTGCGGAGGGGCCTGCTGGAGAGGGGCCCCCGGGGCTCTGGACAAGGTAGGGAAGGGACAGATCACACGGCAGCTTCCCCACTCTCCCCTAGCCCTCACTTCTACCTGGAGACTGCCCACCCTGCCTCTCTGCCCACTGCCCTGCACTCACCCACAGGCCTGCCTGCCAGGCCCAGGCTAGGAGAGGCTATTAATTATTAAAGCAAACAAAAGCATTTCCTAGCAGGGAGGCTAGCCTGCAGCTGCTTACAGGAAAGGCAGCCCCAGCTGGCTTCTCTCTGCGCCCTGCTAGCGTGTCAGACCAGCTCGAGGGGGAGGGCTGGCATGGGCCTTCCTGGGGTCTCCCTAGGCTAGGAGACACAACAGAAGGAGAGTCGCCTCTGCACTGAGACCCAGCCGGACGTGGGCCTGCCGGAGGGGTGCGGAAAGGCAGCTAGGGCTGGGCACGCGGATCGCAGGGGTGAAGTCCTGTGGCCTGGGCAGGGGCGGTCACAGCAGCAGCCAGCGGTCCCTGTGCAGAGTCCCCTTCTAGGGCAACCCTGGCAGGCCTCAGCTCCCGCCTCCCCTCCTTTCCCCTGTTGCCTCCAGGCTACCCAAAGTCTCTCTTTGCTTCCTGCTTCTCTTTTGCTCAGAACTTTCCTTCCTGTTGGCGGAGTCTCCCTCACTGATTTTAGCAGGCTCTGGGCCTTTGCCTCCTCCTGTAAAACTTTGGCATTATAGGGCCTCCCAGGTGGCACAGCAGGTTGAGTGCCGCTCTGTGAAGCATCCGCGGCACAGCAACGCGAGTTCAATCCCTGGCCGGGGAGGGGACCCACATGGCGCAGCAGACCTCTCCTGCCTCGCCCGCTGCTCCCCTCAGCAGTGTGTTTCAGTCCATCTGCCTGTTCTGCTCCCCACTCTGTCTCTGGTGACTCCTCTCACCTCCCGCAACTCTGGCCTATACCCCAGCGTTTGTGTGCATAAATAAATACATCTTTAAAAAACCCAAAACTTTGGCATTATAAAAAAGGGGGGCAACTGTTGTCCTAGCTCCTGGTCCTTAGCGTCAGATAAACCTGGAGACCAACGGCGTGGAGAGGGCAGACGCACAGAAAGGGACTCAGGAACCTTCTCACGTGCATTCCTGCTTTCTCCAGCCCATACTTATGCCCAAGACAGGCCGCTTCAATTTGTCCTCCTCTGCGGACATAGGACGCTCCAGTCCCCAAGCCGCCCTGAGGAAGGCACATGTGGGCAGACAAGGAAGACTGGGGTAGGCAGGGCGCAGCGCACAGGCCCTGGACAAGCACCTGCAGGCAGCAGCCAGCCCCATGCCCCCGGGCCAGGTGGAAGGGTGCAGACAGAGAGGTGCCAGGGTGGGGAGGGTCCCAGAGGAACCGATTTGAGAGAAACAGTTAAGTCAACACCACTGTTTGGTAGGAAGCATCTTCCAGGGCCGGGGGAAGTCTGGGGTCACACTGTGATGGGCCTTATGCTGACTCCCAGGGGGCGTGGGGAGGCACCACTGAGGTTTTTAATAGGGGAGGCACATAGTCAGAGTTCTTTGGGAATATTTCTTTGGTCTCCGGCCCCTGCTGGATGGTTGGGGTGGGGGCTGAGGGTCCCGGCAGTGGACAAGGAGGCTGAGGTGGTCGTCGGGGCCGCTCAGTCTTTAAGACGGGGGCGAAGGGAGTGGAGGAGCAGGTATTTGATTGTAAAATGTTGGCCGTGGGCACTGATATTGGGAGCAGGACTCAGAGGCAATGTCCACCAGCCTTGTCGAGCAGGTGGCTGTGGCGCGAAGGCAGGAGAGACAGCTGTCACGCCCTCTGACACCCTGGGGGAGAGCTCTGCTCTGTTCCCCAGAGAGAGGGAGAGTATCCAGACAGGGCTTGAAGAGGGTGGTGGGAGGGTGGGAGAGGGGAAGGAATTTCTGTTGTTGCTGTTTGGGATAAAAAGCCCTGAGTGGAGGACCAAGAGGGGGGTCAAACACAAGCAATAGTGAGGGGACCTGGGGCGGGGGAGGAGAAAGGGTTAGCCTGCGCCCTGTGCCCTTCGGGAAGGAGGCCACGCAGCATCACCAGATGCCCGCATCCCTGAGCTGAGAAATGTCCACACCGGGAAAGCAGCAGCCCTAGCCTGAAGAAAAGCGCCCCTTCCAACTGGGGAAGCCTTCTGAGCCCCAGTAACGGAACTCAGCCTAGATCTGCTGATCCATTCAAGATACACCCCTATGTGACTCCCCCCGCCCCCGCCCCGCACAGACAGCATGCACACACTCCTCACTTGTCAGACCTGCTGGCCAGGACAGGGGCAGAGAGGGGCCTTGGAAAGAAGCAGGCACCTTAGCCTGAGACCCGCTGGAACCCCTCGCACACTTACAAGAGTTCTCACTGTACAGCCAGTGGTGGAGAAGAAGATGGAGCCCCATGAAGAGGCAGTAAGAAGCTCACAATTTAACTGATCACATCAAGTGAAACAGAAAACCAGAACCAACAGAAAGCAAGCAGGAGACAGAACTGCAAGCAGAGCACAGGAAAATGCACATTCATGGAAAGAAAGATGGGAGTGAAGTCCACTAAAATGTTGACAGCAGTTGTGGAATTTTGCTTTCTATTTTCCAATTTTTCTGGAATACTCATGAGATAAAGTTTATGTAAATGAATTCACGGGCAGGACCAGGCTCCTCCTGAAGAGGTGGGCTCCAGAAAGTGCCGTGGGCACTCTTGACAGCCTCCAAGTGCAGGAATGGCTTTCAGCTTGCACCAGGGAGGTGTGGGTCTGTTGAGGGGTGAGGCTGGGGCTGGACTATAGGAGGTGTCTCTGGACAGACCAGGCTCTGGACACGTGGTCTGCCCTGGCAATGCTTATCTGAATCCCTCAAACTGCAGGGCAAGTAGCTGCTCAGACCAGCGGGAGCCAGCTCCCTCCACGCCCCAGCTGTCTGCTGTGGTAGAGCCCTAGCCACTGAAAACTCCTGGGGTGTTTAAAGGCCTACATCCCCCCTCTTCGAACCAGCCCCCCTCCAACGACTGCGGGTACAAAGCCCCAGGGTCCAGGTGTCCCCAACTTTTAAAACTTCCTTTGCAAATCAGGAATCCACCCCCCACCCAGAGTCCAGACAAACGAGAGGAGACGAGTGCAGGTGCTGGGTTCCCAGGCGCACCCCTGCCTTTCACAGAAGCCACCAGAAAAACACCTCAAGAAGAGGTAGGTCCTGAGCGACCTTGGCCATTCCCAGACCCAGTCGTTCAAGCCGGACCGACTGTCCACCGCGCCTCTTCCCCACTCGTCAGGCCCCAGTCACTCGTCGAGCTGTGCACACCCCATCCTCCAACTCTGAGGGGCGTGGGAAAGCAGAAAGGGGGCTGGGTTTCGTGCCTTTGCAGGCAGAGAGCAGCGGAATTGGACAAGGAGAGACTTTGGGACTGCCCAGGAAGGAGGGGTTGGCTAGTGCGCGCCGCAGGCTGAGGGTCAGGGCTCAGGGGCTGTGGGCAGCGGGCTCCCTCCTCTGAGTCAAGGCTGGCGGGGTCCGCAGATCAGAGCCGGGACAGCCGGGCGTGGAGGCAGAAGCCCCGCCCCGGCCCGGCCCACATCCTCGGAAGCCGCAAAGCGCTCGGGACGGGGTGGGCGGGCTAGCTTGCGGGACCGTCCAGAGTTAGGTCTCCCCGCGCCTCTCGCCCCAGCAGCCGAGCGAGCCGAGCGCACGCGGCGCGGAGCCGTCCAACCCGAGCGCACCGGGTCGCGGCGAACTCTCACCTCTGTGCGGCGGTGCTGGCGTCCAGGATGCCGGCGCCCTGCATCCAGGAGCGCACCGAGCCCAGGCCGGCGGGCAGCAGCGGCTCCTCCTTCAGGTTCAGCCCGCCGCGGGGCAGAGCGTCCTGCGCGGGGAACATAAGGGCGCGCGGTCGGGGGGCGCTCCCGCCGCCGGGGATCCGGCCCCGCGGAGGCTGCGGGCGTCTCAACTCCGCCCGACCCGACGGCACAGGCGCCTCCAGGAGCGCAGCGCAGCGCCGAGTCCCGGAGGCTCAGTGCGCGCGAGCCTCTGGGGCGCTCCCTCGGAGAGAGCGGGGCCGCGAGCGCCGGCGCGGTCCCCTCCCCTCCCGGGGCGCGGGGCGGGGAGATGCGAGGATTCCCCCGCGGCCTGAGCGCCGGCGGGCGGACGGCGAGCGGGGCGGGAGGGCGGGGAGCGCAGCCGGCACCGGTCCGCGCTGAGGCGCCCCAGCGGCGCGCTCTGGCGGCTGCCCAGGGCCGCGGTCGTCGGAGGGGGGGCCCGAGCGCCCTGGGAGCTGCCTCCGGCAAGGCGGGGGCGCGGGGCTGCCCGCCCTTTCCCCCTCGCCGCCCCCACCTCCCGCCCGCCCGCGGCGCCGGCGCGGGGCGCTGATTACCATCCGGGAGGCGGAGGCGGCGGGCGCGGAGCTCGGCGGCGGCGGCGACAGGGGCGGCAGCGGCGACAGGAGCAGCAGCAGCCGCGCGTCCCGGGGAAAGGCAGGGGCCACGCCGGGCCAGCAGACGCCGCCGGCGCCGCTGGCGCCCCGCGCGCCCCGGCGCCCCGGCCCTGCCGCAGCCCCGGGCGGCAGCACCTGGAGCAGCAGCAGCAGCAGCCCGGCCGACTCCCCCCGGGGCCTGCTCCCCGCGCCGCCCCGCCGCGGCCGCCGCCGCCCGCCGCTCCCCGGGGCCTGGCCGCGGGCCCGGGCCATCCCGCCGCCGCCGCCGCCGCCGCCGCTCCCGGGGGAGCGGGAGCCGAAGGGAGGGAGCGCGGGCGGGAGGAGGGCTGGCGGGCGCGGGCGGGCCCAGGGGACGCGGGCCGGGGGAGGCGGGGGCGGGGCGGCGCGGCCGGCCGGGGGACGGCCGGGGACGTGACATCATCGGGGGAGGAGCGGCCGGCCCGGGCCCCGTGGCGGGGCGGACCCGGCTGGTCTGCCGCCGGGGCGGGGGGCGCGGCCTGAGGAGGCCGCGGGAGAAGCGGGGGCCGCGAGCGGGGCCGGGAGGCCGGGCCGGGCCGGGGGCTGCGCGGCGGGAGCCCGGCTGGGGCGCCGGGGAAGGCCACGCGCCGCCGGAAACCTCCACGCCTTCGGGTCGCCTCGGGACGGAGCTCCGGCTGCCGCGGGGCCTCCTCGCGCGCTCCCCGGTCCCCGCGCGCCCCACGCCGCTCCCCGCTCCGGCACTTGCTGCGCATTTTGACGCCTCGGAGCTTGTACTCTCGATGCGCTTTCCGCGCCCGGCCCACCTCCCCGCATCCCCCGCGAACCGGACGCCTCTCAGCCTGGGAACGCAAGCCTCTCTGTCTCAGACCAGCCGAGCGGTGCCCCTGCCCCCCTCTACCCGGTCCCAGGGTTGCCGAACCCTAAAGCGTTTCCTTTCTGTCCTGCGCCTTTCAGACACCTGGAGATTTCCCAAGACAGGACTCCGAGGCCAGCTCACCTCCTTTTCTCCCCAGCTCCTTGCTTCTCAGATTGGTCCCTCTTATTCGTTCCAGGCATTGGAACCACGCGGCCCTTGAACGGGGTGGGGACACTTGGGTGGTGGTGGTGATCTCTGCTTCCTTCCCCAACTTCTGGTCTGGCGAGCAAACCCAGAACGAGTGAACAAGTACCTGGAGACGGGTATGGGGGTGAGCTCTGACCCATGCACTCCTGGCGCCTCACCTTCCTGCGCCAGTTGGTCCCACCCACTCGGGGCCTCCAAGGTGGAACTAAGGGTCTTCCTCCCACGGGCCCCAGATGGTGGTCCAGGGACTGCTGGACTTCCTGTCCTCCCAGCTGTTCCTCACCGCCCTCTCCATTCCCCCTTCTTCTCACCTGCAGGCTTGTCCTGTGCAGACGTCTCAAGGGCTCAGTTTTTACCGCAGGTGAGACGATCAAAGGTAGGTCTCTCCTACAGGTGAGTTCCCCTGTCAGTCTCTCCATCTCCTCGACAGACACTAGGTCCTTGGTCCTCACAGCATGGTCTCTGGACCAGCCGCTTGGGCTGGGGCTACCCCCATCAGTTACCTGGGAGCTTGTTAGAAAAGCAGACTGCTAGGCCCCCCAGACCTGTTTTATCAGAACCTGCATTTGACAAGGTCCCAGGTGACATGACATTTGTGAAACACTGATTTAGAGATTTCTCCCCCCCCCCACCAAGACAAAAAAAACAACAACAAAATCCTAAAAAACACTTCTATATATGCTCCACCCCTCTCTCCAACCCTCAAAGCTGCTTCTGGGTCACTAAATTTCCAACAGGCCCCTCCTTCTTCCTTAATGGAGAGGATACCAAGACAGCCCCGCCATTGCCATCCCCTCCCTTTTTCTTTTGTCCTTTCCAGTTGCTTCACCCAGTCTCCTCTCTCCTTGTACCTGGAGAAGTGTGCTAGCCCAGGGGCCTCTGTGCCAGCCCCAACTTCTGCACCTGCTGATTTGCCCCATCTGACCTGTCTGCAGCCTCCCTGTGTGCTCGGGTCAGACATCCCTGTTCTTCAAGACCCCTCCCCTACCCCGCCTCCTCCTCCAGCTGGCACCCCTCCTGTTGTGGAGGAAGACCACGAGACTCTTCTGAGGATGCCTTGCTGGCCCTGACCCCTCCAGCTCTCTCTCTGCCTCAGGACCTCTGACACCCCTGCAGCACTGGACTCCCCCCTACCTCCCACACCCCTGCTGAAGGCAGGGCATCTGGTCTCTCCTCTTGCCCCTTCTGAGCTCCCCAGGCCACTGTGCCTTAGTGTCTTCTCCCCTCCCTCCCTCTTCTCTTCTGCAAGGGAAGTGAGTTCTGCAAGAGCTCGTACTCCTGCAAGCTCAGGTGTTATCTCTGGGGAAATGCTCCATCGTAGGCTTCCGTCCTGTTTCTGTCAGTCCTGAACGGCGTCTGGTGAGGACAGAGCTGTGCTAGACCCTCGGGAGTGGGGCGCTTTGGGGAGGATGGGGCTCCCTGTCACAGCAGCTAGCCCCTGGGCTAGGACAGCCTGTCGCCATATGCCCAGGCCACACACTCCCCTGTCCCCCACAACCCGCCTCTTCTCCTGGCACCCCTGTGTCCACCATGACACTACTCCCTGATGGCCGCCAGTCTTAGGGCCCAGGAGCTTGTCTCTGATTCTTCCCTCGCCCTGTCCCACTGGGTGGGCTGTCTAATCACAGCTCCCTCATCCCTAACCTGTCTCGGTGCCCTAGCTGCCCCCACCCTCCCGTCAGTGTTTGGGAGCAGGCCATCATCTGCTCAGAAGCTTCCAAATGTCCATGTTTCCTTCAGGAGACTTCTACAGCTCAGCCTAGGGGCATTCTAGGCCCTTGGCTGCCTGGCCCGAAAGTTTCCTTTAGCCTCCCTGCACTCCCTGGCGGAGGAGCCCCGTGCCGGCCTCATAGATATCACCGTTTCCGAAGCACGCCCGCTCCTAGCTCTGTGCCTTCTCTGATATTCCCCTCCCGCTGCAACTCTTTCTGCTGGGAGGCAGTGGGGTCCTTATTTCTTTTTGTGATGACCAGCAGCCTTTGGGTTGCAGGTCCTCAGGGCTCTAGGAGACTTCCCACGTAGCTTTGGAGGAGATGCTCAGAATTAACCTGGAGCAGAAAAGGGAAGCTCTGAGCCCAGGCTAGTTTGGATGGCTTCTGACTCATGCGAGCGTCTAGTCGCCTCTAACCATCTGACCTAGAAAGAGACCAACCAGAAAGGTGTCTGAGGCCTCCGAGACTCTGTGGCCCCAGGGAAGCGCTCCTGGATTGGACCACTGGACCAAGGGGCAGGACCCCTGGGTGACAAAGGGCACTCTGGGGTCCCGCAGGTAGGAGGTCGAGCAGATGCTGGGTCAGCCCTTGGCGTCAGAGGTAAGTGTCCCTGCGTCAAGTCCAGTCACAAGGCTGTTTCTTGGAACGCTCAGTGTATGTCATGTTGGTGTTCCTTACCGACTTTTGGACACATACCCCTGAGCTAATGTAGCTTCTCCATGAGAAAAGGGCTTGGGGGCCTCCTGTGGCTCTGGCCACAGAGAGCTGGAGGGGTGATGGTGACGGAGGAGAAGGCTGGTCTGAGTGGGCGGAGAATGCCAGTCCACCTGGCCCACTATCACCGAGACCCTGACCCGGGGCCCCTGAGCCCACCCCTCTCCCGCATGGACATTTGTGCTCAGGTCCCCACTGCTGGAGAGCATGGGAATAATGAGCCAGGCCCTCGCAGAGACTGGCAGGTACTCACTGTCACTCCGGAGTGCCCTGGGCTGGGGCACGGATGGGCGCCTGCGCAGAAGGGGCCGAGCCTGAGAGGGGGCAAGGCGGGCCTGGCCAAGCGTCAGCTTCTGTGAAGACCTTCATGGTGGGTTTGCTGCTCTTGCTTCAGAGTGAAGGCTTTAGTCCCTGGGGCATCATGCTGGCATCTGGGAGGCCATGTCTGAAACTTTACCTGTGAGCTAGACCTTCAGACAGTATCCAGCAATCAACAGAACTTCTGTCTCACGTTTTTTCTAAAGGGTGCAACACCAAAGAAAGCAGATCTAAAGTACAGCAGGTAGAGGACCGCTTGACCAGGCTGTGTGTTGGGCCATAGCGCCCCCTGGAGGTCCCTGAGTGTTTAGTGGGGCACTTGGATCAGGTACATGTCCTTTCCTTACAGAAATTATCATATAGGAAGAATAAAAAGATAGATGCATCCCTAAATATGCCTTTACTTCCACAAAGAAAATGCAAGAGATGAGGGCCACCCCAGATTTCCTGGTCACATGCCCCAGTTAGCCTTCCTCCCTCAGGACTCAAGGAATCTTCAAGTATTTCTGGTCTTGCCTGAGGACCCATCTCACTCGCTATCTCTAGGCTGCGTCATTCAACCTTGAGTAATGACACAGTGGGAATCATAACAGCGGACCTTTGGTTAGAAGGTTGAACTCCCACCCCTAAGCTCCAGGCTGGAGCGAAGGCTGCATCTCCCCTCAATACTGCCCTACTATTCGTGAGCCAACGGAGACTACCAGCCTCAGTCTCCCTGGAGGGACAGGAAAGGAACCATTTTTCCCAGTACAGCAAAATCTGCTCCAGTCCAGCCCCTTTGTCCACCCTCCAGCTGAGGCCAGAGAGTGACCAGAACCTGTAGGTGTCAACCGAGGGCTGAGGAGCAGCCATGCCACCTTGGGAGCAGCCCCTTAGCTGCCTAGGGGCACTGGCAGAAAACCTGAAATAAAAGTGCATGTATACAGTATACAGAAAAGATCTGTAAATAGGACGGATATGTATTCTTTTCTTTTACTATTGTAAATGGCGTAAAATTAAATGCCTTTTCAGATTGCTGTGGGGTTCATGAGAAAAAGGCATGACCCCCGAGGTGGAATGCAGTGGGTGGGAGAGGCTGTTGTCCACCTTGTCCAGGGACCAGCGTCCGGAGGCCCGAGCCTCAGGGACCCTCATCTGCCCCAGAGACCGTCATCCACATCGGCCTTTGAGAGCTCCTTGCAGTGTCTCCCCAAACATCTGCACAAACATCACTTTGTACTCACAATTCTGTTTTTCCTTTTAGAGTCCCACTCCCATTGTATAAGCTCCAACTCCCTTAAACTGAAATTTTTTGAAGGACCTGAAGTTGAGAGCAACAGTTCAAGTGAGAGATAACAGAGACTCAATTCAGGCAGTCGAAGGGGGCTGGGAAACGGAGGGAGCGGTGGCCTGGCTCCCACTGGCTCTCCGCTCTCGCACACGGGGTCTGTCTCCTCTTCTGTGTCCACGGCCCTTGGAATGGTGCCTCACGCACAAGCTTTTCTGAAATGAACAACTGTCTAGGAGGTCAGGTCCATAATGACTGGGTATGTGGGGCCCCTCAGGGTCCCCCAAATAGATGTGCTCAGCCCAGCAACCAGCTGTCACCTAGCCCTCTTCTGCCCTGTCATGGTCCATTTTGGGCCCGTCTCCCTGTTAACCTTCCATGACCACTTGGCCAGGTGAGCCCCTTGGAACACACCACACAGCCAAAGGTTTGGGGTCTTGAGTAAGCAAGTCACCTAAATATTTGCTTCAGCCTGGGGTGCTGCCACCCTAGTGGTGTAAGAGTGTTAACAACGACCTCTCATAAAAGAACCTGACCGTAGCATTTGCCAACATCTGTGACCCCATGGCCGATTGCAAACCACCCATGTGACGTCACAGTCTGCTGTGCCCTCGGTTGGGAAGAGGTGACGCAACTGGCTCTTCAGAGCCCAGGCAGGACCCCCGCGCACCCTTATGAGGCCCAAGAACACAAGTCTCCCCTTATTTGAGCAAGAGTGTGGGGTGATGGGCCGGGCTGTCTTTTTAAAATGATGGCCCAGCAAAGTGCATGAACATCACGTGTGGATCTCGAGAACCTTGCTCATACTCACCCGTATAATCCTGTCCAGATGAAGCGAGAAGCCATTTCCAGAATCCCAGCAGCATCTCTGCTCCCTTCTCCCCATCAATACCTGCGCTCAGGGTAACTTCGATTCTGACTTCTAGCATCAAAAACTAGTATCTTCCGTTTCCGGAGTTCATAGGTTCCTGGAGTTCACTAGGTCGTTTTTTGTATCTGGCTTTTAGTCACCATTGTATCTGTGACATTTATCTACGTTGTGTATGACAGCAGTTCATTTATTTTCATTTCTTTATTTTTAAAAAAGATTTATTTATGCATACAAGAGCTTGGGTGTAGGCCAGAGGTACAGAGGGTAGGGATGGGAGTGGGTGAGCAGATTCACCAGAGACAGAGTGGGGAGCAGAACAGGTGGATTGACTGAAACACACTGCTGAGGGGAGCGGCAGGCGAGGCAGGAGAGGTCTGCTGCGCCATGTGGGTCCCCTCCCTCACCGGGGATCGAACTTGTATTGCAGTGGCTGCCAATAGCTTCATAGTGTTGCAACTGAACCCCCTGCGCCACCAGGGAGGCCCCTTTTTACATTTCTATTTAGTATTTGTAGTGCTTATTTTTCACCTTAACTTAAAATTTTTTCAATGTTTCTCATGCCTATTTTTGTCACTCACTGTGAAACTGGCTCCCACAGGGTGGCCCTACTGGCCATGTACAGAGTCACATAATGCTTGGTTTCTCCTTGGGCTGAGGCATCTTCCACCTCAGTCATCTGCCACACCCTTCAGAATCCCTTCTCCATAGCTAGCTAACTTCCTCATCTTCTTCAAAGGCTCTCTCATTGCAAGCCATAACCAAGACCTGTGGCACCTGTTACGACCGAGTGCGGGTATCCCCTGAAATTCATACTCTGAAGCCCTCACACCCATGTAACGGTATTTGGAGATAGGGCTGAGACAATAAAAAAATGAGGCCACAAAGGTGGGGGCCGTTACACAAGTTTGCATGCAAGTACTGGCAACTGATTTTGTCCTACTGTCAAGTGAATAGACTAACCTGTTCCTGTTTCACGATGCTGGCAGAAGGCACACAATTCCTGCATCGGAGACGAGAAACTGCCTCACAGCACAGCAGGCTGCTAAAAGCATCACTGTTGCATCAATTCCCTCGGCCACCGAATCCCACAGGGGCAATATGGAGGAGCCCTGGGGTGCTGTGCAAACAGGCGGTCTTGTAGCATCTGCAGAACAGGAGGCTGGGGAACCACCTCTTTTATAGATGATAAGCAAGTTCTGTCGTGGAGAGAGATACAGTTTTATCCCTTTGATTGCTCACTGCGCACACAGGCCTGCGAAACCGCCCAGGCCAAGTGCCTGCTGAAGATGTGAGGGCTGCTCAGTGCCTCTGGCAACTTGCCTCTCCCAGCAATCAGCTCTCTGCATTCCTGGCCAGACTGAATATTCACATGAGCAAGCCACTGTCTCCACCACACTGTTCAGACTGTTTCATACAGAATTTAATTAAGGCTACTATCAACAGAACTCCAAGCAGCAAGGTGAGGTCAACCTGAGGTGTTCGTTTCAACCACTCGGCCCAGGTCCCAGAATCAGTCATCTGTTTCTGTAATTCCCCCTCGGCCAGTCTCATTTCAGAGAGCCAGGTGTAGTCGGAAGCCAGGGAGTCCCACAGGCCGCTTTCAGACTAGCCTGCCAGTGACCAGAGGAGGCAGCAGGGCAGGAGCCGAGCGCAGCTCCATCCCCAGTGGGGGCGCTTCACGGCTGGATACAGACACACAACCCTGGGGCCACATCAGTCCAGCTTATGGCCTGTTGGTAGCCGGTCAGAACCACCGAGGCTCTCCCAGCATTATGCTGATGTGCTTAAGCCACGGGGACTGTCACCAAACAGTGCAACATGGTCCCAGGCCACCCAGGTGACAGGACAAGGACCTGCATTTGTGATAGCGACACTGAAACCAGAGGTTTGGACATGCGTGGGGCGGGGGCGACACCACATCTGGAGCTGCCATCGGTGGCAAAGGGCGTGCCTGTCGTGAACCCTGCTTCCATAGCTTGTGTCCTGTAGGATGACAAACCTAGAGGGGCCGGGTTCTGGCTGCAGCTACTGGGTGATGCAGATGCACTGGGGGGCGGTTTGCTAGGCTGCAGTGCGGGAGCTTAGCCACCCCCTTCCCTGTGCCTGCTGGCGTCTAAGGTGTCTTCTCCCTGGGTCTTCACTGCCACAAAAGCAGTGTGATGATTCCAGTGGCCACAACTTCACCTTATCTCTGTCTTTCCTTACTCATACCTTGACCTTGAGTCAGCAGGGGCCGGCTGTGAGCTGGACAAAGGCCCATCTCCTACCCTGACCCGAGTGAGCCAGTGCAGTGGACACGGCAAACAGTGCGCTCAGGGCTGGTCAGACCCAAGGTGCTGTTACTCCATCAGCATTCAGGTGGCCAAACCAGAACGGAGCTCCCTCAGGCCGCTCCTGCCAGGCTGACACGGGAGGGACACCAACGGGGTGGTGGAGGGTTGTTAGGAGGGGAAAAGAAGCACACACCCAGGAATACAGTGTCAACATTTCAACATAGGTTGACAGAGAAACGAAGTGGGGGTGCTCCTTGTCTGCATGCGGTGACCACACAGGATGTGCGGGCGGAAAGGAGGCAAGGGAGGTGGTCGGAGCCTTTTGAATTAATTTTGAGGAGGCCATTGCGGTGGCAGTCACAGCGCGTGTGCAGAAGGCTGGGGCACAGCCTGGCCATGGGGGCCCTGACTACTGGGCCACTGTTAGGTGGCTTTTGCAATAACGGGTGTATCGTCAGACTGTAGTTGGCCTGAACAACCAAAAACTTGACATGGCTTCATTTCAGGGGTCACAGTGGCGTGACCAGTCTCCTCATTAGACTACAATAGCAACAACACGACAGGAAAAGGCCCTGCAGCAGTGGGGCACCAGTGATACCCCAGGGAAGGGGTGGAAGGTTTGAGCTGGTAACTATCTAGGAGCAGGCAACGTACCCCCTGCCTTGTGCCCTTGTTACTGAAACGATAACCCGTGTGCCTGCGGGGAGGCAGCACAAGTCTGCTCTGTGCTGTGGCCTCTGCACCAGCCACGTACCGTTATTTGGCGTCCAGCCCGTGATGTGGACGTGGTGCCCTGTCTGGCACAGTGATGGCCCAGGCAGAGCTGAGCTTGCACGGGCAGTGCAGGCTGCCCCGAAGCCTGACTCCAGCTTGTCTTATTGGAGGAGAGCCCTTACCTTGGGCATCCCCAGGAGTAACCCAGGCTGTCTGATTGGCAGTTGAATTTGTTTTTTAAAGATTTTATTTATTTATGCACATGAGAGCTGGGGTACAGGCCAGAGTCGTGGGAGGCAAGAGGATTCATCATAGACAGAGCAGGGAACAGAACAAGCAGATCCACTGACGTACACTGCTGACGGGAGCAGTGGGCGAAGCAGGAGAGGTCTGCTGTGCCATGTGGGTCTGCTCCCTGGCCAGGGATCGAACTCTCACTGCAGTGGCTACGGGAGCCCCACAGTGCAGTGCTCAGCCCCATGTGCCACCAGGGAGGCCTGGCAGTTGAATTTGTTTCTACAGTTTGCAGCTCCAAGTGAGAATGCCTTTAATCTTCCAGTTTGGCAGACAAGACAGTGAAGCCATTGGCAACGGCACAAAAGGCAGTAACAATCTAGCAAGTTCCGTCGGGAGTACAGGCCAGGACTGCACTGGGTTCTGCTCTCGGAGTAGAATGTCCAGGCCTGCCTTTGAACCTGCAGAGCTGGTGTTGAGATGGAAGGCAGACCCCACTGTACACCAGATTAGTGGGCAGGCACTCGGGGGTCCACCTTGAACTGAGGGCTCCGTTGAGCTAGCAGTGTTGTTTCAGGTGAAGAAGTGAGGAATGAAGTTCCACTGCAGATTTTGCTGCTAACCTTCACGTAAAGTCTAAATTAATGTTAGGGCTAGGCCAGCTGTGCTTTTGATATTGCATTTTCCTTTGACAAGTAAGACCTTTTGTGCCCTTCACTTGGTAGCCACACAATCAAGATGACCCATCCCTAAGCAGAGATGTTGGGTTGGAGGGTTAAGGGCCTCTCTATGGGTCAGTAAATTCTTTTAAAAAAAGGATGTACTTGGTGTACGTGTCCAGCAGGTGGCGGTATCGTGCAGGAGCGTGACTTTTCAGTAATCTGGCAGCTGTTGGAAGGAATCTTGTATGACTTAATACATATGTGGGAATGTAGTACTTGCTAAAGGAAGGATTTATTATGTGGAGGAAAAGATAATTGATGATGCTGGGCAATTAGGTAAGACTTTGAAGTAAAGTATTTATCTTTTAATTTATTCCAAACAATATTTCAGATAAATTAACCTAAACCATAGAAACACACAAAATCACAGCATTAGAAAAAAAATACTGGAGAATAGACTTATCATCTTAAAAGGCCTTCTGAGGGGCTTCCTTGGTGGCACAAGGGGTTAAGTCTCAGCATGGTGAAGCACTCTGCAGCCACTGCAGCGCGAGCTTGTTTCCTGGCCACGGGGCTGAACCACATGGTGTGGAAGACCTCTCCTTTCTCACACATACTGCACCTGCGTGTTCAGGCCTGAACCAACTGTCTTTTTTTTTTTTTTTAAAGATTTATTTATTTATGCATACAAGCACTGGGGTACAGGCCAGAGGTGTTGGGGGGGTGAGAGGATTCACCACAGAGAGC
>JAGFMF010011769.1:8710010-8769297 GCA_019455555.1 Galemys pyrenaicus
CTGCCGCACCATGTGGGTCCCCTCCCCGGCCGGCAGCAGGGATCGAACTCGTGCTGCAGTGACTGTGGTTTGCTTCATAGTGCGTTGCTTAATCCACTGAGCCACCAGGGAGGCCCGTGAACCAACTGTCTTTGACCTTTGATGTTAGCAAGAATTAAACCTGTTTTTTTGGGGACTCCGTGATGGCACAAAGGGTTAAGTCTCAGTGATATCAAGCTATCCCCAGCCAGTGCAGCAGGAGTTCGATCAGCCAGTTCAGCAGGAGTTCGATCGTGATATCAAGCTATCCCCCCCAGTGCAGCAGGAGTTCGGCCCCCCTGCCAGGGAGGTGACCCACACGACGCAGCAGACCTCTCTTGTTTTGCCAACTGCTCCCGTCAGCAGTATATTTCAGTAGCTCTACCTGTTCTGCTCACTACTCTGTCTCTGGTGAATCCTCTCAGCCCCACACCTCTGGACTACACCCCAGTTCTTGTATGCACGAATAAGTCTTAAAAAAATAAAAAAAAAATTTAAAAAACCTGTCTCTTGTTTAGGCAGGTGCAGTATGTATTGCCACTCACAGCTGATACACATGCCCAGCCAAGGCAGAGGCTCATAACAGGTGTAAACCACGGCGTTCTTAACTGTGGTGAACTTTTTGAGCCATCCAAGGGACTTTGAAAAAATGCCAATGTTTGGGTTCCAACCCAGACCAGTTACATAAAACCCTCTGGGGTCTAGACATGGGTATTTTCAAAAAGGTCTCCAGATGCATCTAATGCCTAGTAAGGTGTAAAGAATTAGTTTAGGCCAATGAGGACAAATCTCCCTTCTTTCCCAGCTTTCTTTGCAGCAGGGTACTCCTGAGAAAGTCTTAAAATTTCTGATAAAAAGAAGCAGATACGACTTTTCTTCCCCTTTCCAGTCTGAAGGCAGAAGTGATGTCCAGAGCTGTGGCAGCTATATTGTGAAGATAAGGCACCAAAGCTGAGAAGATCAGACAACACACTGAGACTGGCAGAGTGGAAAGTTTTATAATGCTCGGGCCCAGTGGGTATCACAAAGCAGGTAAACCAATCCCAGTGATTCTTTACCTTCAGAAGTAAGTATGTGGTGTGTGTAAAACCAAACCAACAACTCTTATTTGTAGTGAGTTTTTGATGCAGCAAAACAAAATTAAAACTGAAACATACACATGGGTTGGGTGCTTTTTATCATACTTGTGCCATTTATCATGTATACAAAATACAACGTGTGGGGATATACATCACAATGTTGATGGTAATGGCCCAAACCAGAAACCACTTAAAAATCCATCAACTCAAGAAAGACCCAATAAATTTATTTTTTCAAAGACTCAATTAATTTAGTGAATTCATATTATATATCACTCTGCAGCAAATTAAAACGAGTCTGCTTAATCTCTAAGACATGGCACCTTTCATCTCTAAGGTATAGTGCTGAGTTAAAAGCAAATGGAGACTAAAGATGTGATTTTAAAATTTTCTCGTCCAAGTTCCTAGCACTAATTTCTACTCATGGATCCGAACCCCCAGGTTAGGATCTCTGTAATGGATGATTTTAAAGCCCAGGAAGTGAATTAAACTGCCATTTAATTCCCCCTGCACCACACTGAAAACTCATATACGATCCATAACATCATAACAACCCTCTTCTGCCCGAGAAACTGGTTAAGAAACTTTCAAGTGTCCTGGCTTCCCCGTTCCCAGTCTCAATGAGAGATATACCTTTCACAGGGACTCGAAGGCCAGGAGAGCGCGCCAGGCTTCCGGAGAGGGCACAACAGCTTCACACAACGATGGTCTCAGCTCTCACTCGAGTCAGCCGAAATCCTCGTTAGCCCCTTTCTCCCTGCAGACAGCCGCGAGGCGTCATATCGGCCCGCAGAGACCTGTCAGGCTAGGCGCAGATTGGTGCACAGATAGTTAAAAGAATAACAAACACGTGGATACGAAAACACGAGCAGACAGGCCTGCCACAAGTGTTTCTCAATTTGTTCTTAAACCCGGGTCTTCGTCTGATACACACGGAATCTCAGACTGCCCCTTAGTATTATTTTGAAGTTTCGATGTAAATCTGGTGACTGCTAAAAAGCAACAGAAATAAAGCAACAGTGTTACGTTAGCGCCAGGGGAAAGGGTGAGCGGACAGAAAAGCGTAAGCGAAGAAAGGAGTAGGTACATCCGTCGGAGGTAAAAAGAACACATAAAAAGAACAGACGGGCCGTGACCCGCAGGAAGTCGAGCTGCCCGGCCGCGCCCGCTTCGACGTCACTTCCACCGCGACTTCCTGAGGACAAGATGGCTGCCCTCTGCGGTGTCCGCTGGCTGACCCGAGTGAGGCTCGGGGGCAGGCCGGGCGGGGGCGGGCGCGGGCGCGGGCGCGGGGGCGGGCGTGGGGGCGGGCTTTAACCAAGTTCACTGCCGTATTCGGGGTCTGGGAGGTCCCAGGGCCGATCTCACAGGCTTGTGTGTCACTGTCACTGTCGCAGGCTCTGGTCGCCGCCCCGAACCCTGGACCATGGAGGAGTCTCTGTACTTCATCCTTAGCGCACGCTGCCTCGCGGAGCCAGGTAAGTGCAAATCCAACCGCGTTATGCCTCAAGTCTCTGTCCCCGGCTCCCCTGGCATCTTTCCCTCCTCTCCCTCTCATCCCAGCTCCCGCTTCAGCGGTAGCTCATTGGGCCTTCTCGCAGGCAGAGGACGTGAAGGTGGAGGGCGCCTTTCCTGTGACCATGCTGCCAGGAGACGGCGTGGGCCCTGAACTGATGCACGCTGTCAAGGAAGTGTTCAAAGTGAGTGGTCCTGGGGAGTAAGCCAGCAGGGACGATGGATTGGGTTGATTCTGACCTTCTGATTTTCCGTACCTGTCCCTGAAGGCTGCTTCGGTCCCGGTGGAGTTTCAGGAACATCACCTGAGTGAGGTGCAGAATATGGCATCGGAGGAGAAGCTGGAGCAGGTGCTAAGTTCCATGAAGGAGAACAAGGTGGCCATCATTGGTACGTTTACCCTATTACCACCCCATCGATGTGTTATTTAAAATCAAATGATGGGCCTCCCTGGTGGCCCAGCGGGTTGAGCGCTGTACTGTGACACATCCACAGCATAGCAGCGTGAGTTCTATCCCCGGCCAGGGAGGGAACCCACATGGCACAGCAGACCTCTCCTGCCTCGCCTGCTGCTGCTCTCAGCAGTGTGTTTCAGTCTGTCTGTTCTGCTCCCCACACTGTCTCTGATGAATCCTCTCACCTCCTGCAACTCTGGCCTGTACCCCAGTTCTTGTATGCATAAATAAATAAAAGCTTTTAAAAAAATCAAATCAAATGAGCAAATGTTGAAGATTCCTTGTCCACATGCTGATATATTAACTCCCTAGAGTAGCCATTTTTTTCCTTCTGCCTCCTTCGGGATGCAGGAGTTGAGTCAGCTGCTCTAGGAAGACTTAAAGAGGTTGGGGTTTGTCATGGGGCTCATTGTTGGTCATCAAGTCTTCGTTGTGTTTCTAGAATGCCACTTCTGACTGCCTCTTTTGCCATCTATTTTATGTAATTTAGACTCCTTACTAGATTTTTCTAGTAAGGCTTTCAGTTCTGCCCCTGCAGGCTGGGTCACACCTCCTGTCTCAAGGACCAGTATTACTTAGTCCCAGGCTTAGCACAGAAAAGGAACCAACCCTTTATAATCAGACCCTCAGTTTTTCTGCCTTTGTTTCCACAACATTTGTGGTCACATGACACCCTTCAGTCCCAAATATACGTATTGCCTTGACTTATGCTTTTCTTCCTTTCCTTGTCCACAGAATTATTGGATTTAGATCTCACCTTAATCCAGGATGTATCATGTCAAGATCTTTATATTAAGGGGACTAGGGCATGAGCATATTTTGGGGGTTACTACTCATTTTACTGTATTCACTTAATCTAAGATCTGGCTGAAGTGCCAGCTTTTCTGTAACACTTTCTCATAGTAACAGGGAATTTCTTGTCTGTGCTCCTGTGTACATGATTAATATCGTATACATGATTAATATTGCGCCCATGGTAGCTGTCATGTTTTTCTTATTGTCTCTCTTCTCCAGTGCATTGTTTGTCCTTTGAGGGTGAGATTTTATTTTTTTGGCTGATATTCAAGTGTAGGTTGGAAAAAATGTCAAATGGGTGGGCACCAAAATATTGAGAAAGGTTATAGATTCTCTGGCATTGTTTATCAACCGTTTAAACCCAGGCTCTTCGATGACATGACAAAATCTTTTGCCCTTTTAGGTTATTTGAAGTTTCAGTATAGATGTGGTGACTAGAAATAAAACAATAGGCAAATATTTCTGGTTTTAACGTATTCTTTGCTCCTGACCTCAACTGCTGCATACTGTCTTATCCTAGTGACTAACCTGCCCCTCTCCAGGCATTTAGGGGCCACTGATTTGGGTATGGGAGAAGGGAGTCTGGGTTGCATTATGTCTGATGCAATGGGACACCCCTGAGAGCCTGTGCCTGACATCTTACCCCCCATACACTTTGTTTATGCAGGAAAGATTCACACCCCGATGGAGTATAAGGGGGAACTAGCCTCCTACGATATGAGACTGAGGTAGGTGGTGGGGGTCATGGGTGAGAGGAGTGTTGGGGCATCAGGCACAGTGCTGATGGCTCTGCCCCACCCCCAGGCGTAAGTTGGACTTGTTTGCTAACGTGGTCCATGTGAAGTCGCTTCCTGGGTACATGACTCGACACAACAACCTCGATCTGGTGATCATTCGGGAGCAGACGGAAGGCGAGTATAGCTCTCTGGAACACGAGGTAAGGTCCCAGAAATTGGGGACGGCAGGGTGGAGGTAGGTACGAGGCTTAGTTTCTTTCTTTCCAGTGTTACCGGAGTGCTGTTTTATTCTCCCCAGAGTGCCAGGGGCGTGATTGAGTGCTTGAAGATCGTCACTCGAACCAAATCTCAGCGGATTGCAAAGTTTGCTTTTGACTATGCCACTAAGAAGGGGCGGGGCAAAGTCACAGCTGTCCACAAGGCCAACATCATGTGAGGGACTTGACTTTTCATGTGGTAGGTCCCTGGGAAGGCAGCCTGCTTCTCCTCTGTTGGCTGAATGTTTCCTCTGGTCCATGGACAGGAAACTTGGGGATGGGCTGTTCCTGCAGTGCTGTGAGGAAGTTGCTGAACTCTACCCCAAAATTAAGTTTGAGACAATGATCATAGACAATTGCTGCATGCAGGTGAGGCCCTCATGTGTCAGGGCTCTCGTGCACAGGGAGGGTGGGGAGACATGAGTTCACGTCTCATGTCTGCCTCTTGCCCCCCAGCTGGTGCAGAATCCTTACCAGTTTGATGTTCTTGTGATGCCCAATTTGTATGGGAACATTATTGACAATCTTGCTGCTGGCCTGGTCGGGGGAGCTGGCGTGGTCCCTGGTGAGAGCTACAGCGCAGAGTATGCAGTCTTTGAGATGGTGAGTGAGGCCGCCCCCTCCTTCAGCCTTCTCTGTGTGCCCTTCTGACCTCAGCTCTCCCCTGAGAGTTCCCCCAAATCTTCCTCTGTGACTTTGGCCAAGCTTCTGGTTCCCCACCTCTTCTCAGTGACCCTGACTTGCCTTCCCTCCCATAATGTTCTTTGCTGCGTAATGTCTGCTCCCAGTGACTCTGGCCTGCGCCTTCTCTCCACAGGGCGCGCGGCACCCATTTGCCCAGGCAGTGGGCAGGAATATTGCCAACCCCACAGCCATGCTGCTGTCAGCTTCCAACATGCTGCGGCATCTCAAGTAGGTCATGGCGATGCTTCGGGGAAAGCACCAGTGGTGGGGGAGTGTGAAGGCCAGGGGGGAATTCGGTTTCTCTGTTCACATTCAGTCTCGAGTATCACTCCAGCATGATTGCAGATGCCGTGAAGAAGGTGATCAAAGTTGGCAAGGTGAGTTTGGAAAGGCTCTGCGCTTAGGGCCTTGGCACAACTCTGGGAACCTGAGTTGGGACCTCCTTCCCTCCAGGTCCCCACCTGTCTGCTCGCTGACTGTCCCCTTGCTTTCAGGGCTGTTCTTCATCTCCGTCTTGGCTGTTCCCTCATCTCTTTTGCATTTTACTTCCCATCTGCTCCTCCCTTTCCTGCTCCATCCTTTGACCCTTTTTCGGGTGGTTATTGCCTGGTTATTGCCGAAGTTGCCACTCTGGGTGTGGGGTGGGGATGGGGAGTAGCATGGGGGAGTGGAGCAGAGGGAGACAGCAGGCTGGCTGAGGCACTGGTGTCACCTTTCCCATCCCTGGAAGCTCATCCCTATCTGTATCCCCCCATCTTCATCCCATCTGGCTCTTACTTCCTCAAGTCCTCATCCTGTATCTGCTCTCACTTCCTGCTGTCTGCCACCCGGCCCAGGCTGTGGCTTAGCTCCAACAGCCTCTGTGGCTCTCAGGAACAGGAGCCGATGGCCTGTTCTTCCAGAGCTGGCCACCACCTTGCATCTGTCTTTCTGGTCTCACCGCCTGTCTCGGACTCCATTTCCTCCATTATTGCTGTCCTGCCTCCCTTCATGGGCTCTCTTTTCTTCCCCACCACTGTTGCCGGTGGCCGCTGTAGGTTCGGACTCGAGACATGGGCGGCTACAGCACCACAACCGACTTCATCAAGTCTGTCATCGGCCATCTGCACCCCCATGGGGGCTAGAGCCCTTTACCCCTTCCAACCTCCCAAGGACCATACTACCTACACACCCTCCAGTACAGTGGACCAGCCAGAGAAGAGCCCTTAACCCTAAGCCACAACCTCACCTGGGCAGAGCCTAGGTGGTCCTGGGGCTGGCTTCCTTAGGGAACTGCTGGGGGTGGGTGGGTGTTAGGGAGGGGCCTAGGCCACAGGGATGATGACAGCTCTCCCCTACAGGTTCGAACTTCTGACATGGGTGGCTATGCCACCTGCAACGACTTCACCGAGGCCGTCATTGATGCTCTGGCCCTCCCTTAGGTCCCACCCACACGCGTGTTAAGGTGTCAAATAAAATATGGCTATCAGCTTTTGTGAAGTTTTTGGTTTTTATTGGGGTACAGGGTGGGAAATGTCAGCATGGGCTACACCCCTAAGGGGAGAATGTCCCTGTTAATCTTCCTGGGCTACTTTTGACTTTTTCTTTTTCTTGGAGCTGCTGCTCTTGCTGCTAGCAGCCTCTTCAGGTCCACTGCTGAGGGGCTCCTCCTTGGAAGAGAATTTCCGTTTTTTCTTGGACACAACCCTGTTTCCTGCCTCTTCCTGGTCACTAACAGGCTCCACTTTGGAGACAGACTTCTTCCTCTCGGGAAGACGTGCAGTGCCTGCGGTCTCTTCAGCGTCACTACTGCCTAGCTCCTCCTTGGAAAAAGTTTTCTTTTTCTTGGGTTTGGAGACAGGTGTTTCTTCCATGCCATTCTCCTGAGGTGTCTCCTGCAGTTTCTTTTTCTTCTTTTTGGGCCTTTCATTGGTCTCCTAAAGGAGTAAAGGGCACAAGAGTGTGTCACCCTCTGTGAGTCCTGCCCTCCCCCATCAAGCACCAGCAACTTAACATGGCAGGGTGGGAAGGCTGGTGGAAATGCTGTTAAAGATGACCCAGTTGTTGGGGAAAATTTGTGTTTCTATGGATCTAATTCTGGAAATTGACTCCAAGTGATTCCCACTTGGTGGGAAAAAAACCTCCATTTATGTAAACCCACCAACCCAGAAAGCTCACCAGGGTGGCCACAATTTAATCATGCCAAACCCACTGTTTGACAAGTGTAACACTGGAAAGTGCAGGGAGGAGGGTTCTGGCTTAGCACACTGTCCCGTCCCCACAGGGAAGAGCTTCCACCTCTGGACACACCCGCAAGCAAGGTGGGGACTCGCGCTGCCCCCAGGGAGGACTCCTGGGAGGCACCGAGGACAGAACACTTGTCTGGGGAATGGGGCGCGGCTACAACCAGCTTTCCGGGCTCCGAGCAAGTTCCCTCAGTACCCATCTCCTCCCTACAGAATCAAGGGGTAGTTCAGGACGTTGCAGTCCTTGTTGCAGTCCAAAGCCTGGACGGGACATGATGGCTGGATGCAGCACATTCCACTGTCTTCCTGTTGAGAATCCCAGGCCCGTCACCCCGGGCCAGCCTCTCTACTGACCTCCCACTCCTCTGGGGTGCTGCTGCTGTTTTCTGGGGATGCGAGGGCCATTGCAGCCAGCCGTTTCTTTTCCTTCTTCAAGCGTTTCTTCTCCTGCTTCTCCAGTTTCCTAGTAATCTCAGCAGCCGCTTCCTCTGCCTGGCCAAAGATAAGTACTGAAAAGGCCCTGAAGATGGCTGGCTCTCCAGGCCTCCTTTTTGGCTTTATTGGATCAGGCTCATTAAATCAGTTTTTTTTTTTGCCTCCACTCCACAAAGTCAGGCTAAGACAGTTCATCACCTCCAATAGGCAGCTACCTGCTTCTCTCCCATCAGCAAAGCCCAAACTGACCTGAACCATCGCCTCCTTCATGACATCTAGATTCTTCCGTGGAATCTCTCCAGTCTCATAGAAGGACAGTCTCTCCTCAACTTGCTCTCGAAGCTTCTCCCCAAATACACTCGTGGGTACCTCTGGATGTGTGTGCATGCATGCAGGGATAGATGCCTGTCAGAAGCCCCTAACGGACAGACTACCCCTCCTCCACAGCCAGGGTTCCCTCTACCCTCAGCTTCACTCAGACCCAACGTATCAACACTCACTAAGTGAACTGCTGTTGACGAAAAATACTGACATCACTGTAGAAGCCAAGGTACCCTGCCTCCCCACTCCCCCAGCCCCTGCTCACAACTGCAACACCCCACCCATACCAGAGAAGCAATCGATTCGGGAGGCAATACTGCATTTGTTTGCCAGGTATCGGGAGATGCGGCCTTTGTTTTTAGCAGCTGCTCGACCGATGAAGGTGGAGTGGAAGATGAGTCCGTATTTTGGGGTGTTACCCCTTGTCTTCAGAGCTCTGGGAGAAGAATATTCAGTGCAGGGTTTAAGATTAGAAATTTCAACCCAACAGGCAAGGCAGCTCCCTTCCCTCCAGTCTCAAGCCAGTGTCGGGCCAGGCAGGTCTGTACCCCACCTCACGCCAACCCACAGCCCCCAGAGGCAGAGGGAAGGCATCCAATGTCGCTGACCTGGAAACTCGGTCCCTTTGCTGGGCCCTGGGAACCACTCAGACACCAGGACTGGCCATCACCCCATGGCAGAGGCCTGTATAGGTCAGGGAGCCCTGGTCAGCCATCACTGTGATCCCCAAACAAGCAGTGGGCACCAGAAGTGGCACCTGAGTGGGCAGGTGCCCTCCCTGGTACCTGAACAGGGCCTTTTCAGCCCCAAGGATCTGCACTGTGGACGCTGGATACTTGGCCAGGTTGGTGAGACTGCCAGCGTGAGCAATGAGACGCGCACCTACCTGGAGAGGGAGTCAAGGTAACAAGTCAGAGAAACCGGCACTGCCAACTCACAGACCCTGGCTTCACCTCTTTCCCACCAAAGCCAAACAGGAGACATGGTAGGTGAGGAAATACTAGCACAGAAAGGGAACCCTCCTTAATCCCCATGACGCACCGCTTCCCCAATTAGGGCTGACAGGCTGGGGGCCACTTGGCTCATCTTGGATCGCAGGTAAGTGTGTAGGCTCTGGCGATATTCTGACAGAGACACCACTCGACTAGAGAAGCTCTCAATGTTTATCAAGTCAATGGCGGATATGTCCATGCCTAGGAAATATGGCAGGTGAACAAAGGAGAGCCAGGTGTGTATTCAGAGCTGCAGGACTTATATTGGCTGCTAAGTTCTGTACTCACCCATAGAGGATCTTGAGGCATCCAGAATAGCCTTAGCCTTGGCCCCATCCATTGTCAGCTCCTCCAGCTTCTCCAACTTTTCTTCATTCAGTTCCCTTCGGTTTCCAATGAACTGAGCAAGGCGGCAGTAGGTAGCGTTGTCGTTGATGATCTTCACCAGCTCAGGGAAGTGATACCCATACCACTCCCTGCAAAGAACCACTATCACTCCCCGGCCCAGCTGCTTCATGTGGAACTGTAGGCCTCAGTCCTCTCCACATGTTGCCCAGAGGAAATGGGGACAAGTTAGATTCTCTACCTCCTCTTCAAGTCCATGTTCCCCCATTCACAATACAGACCAGGCAAGGGGCCTGGGCTGGGGTGTATATGGGGTGGGATTACTTTGCCTCCTCTATCTATACAGTCAGTGTAAAGAACACAGCCTGTGGTAAGCACCAGGAGGCCCAATCCTGCGGCACATGGCTCTACCCTGAAGAGTCAGCCCTGTCCCCAGGATTCAAAATTTGCTAAACCACAGGCCAAAGACCCGGCCCCCAGGACTTCTCCCTGCACCTTACCTGACCCGCATAGAGAAGGTATTGATGTCCTTGTCCAGCTGGTCCAGAAGGCTAATAGACTGGATGATCATATTGTCCACTCGGTTCACGTTAAACTTCACTTTGGCACGAGAATAGCTGTGTCCCAAGCCCAGTTGGGCTTTACAAGCAGAGAGATCAGTCAGGCCCTTTACCAGGTTGTGGAAGTGCAGACGGACTCCTGAAGAAAGGGCAAACTGTGACGGGAAGGCAGAGCTGGCCCCTGCACCCATGGGTACCAATCAAGCCGGCTGGTTTCCCAGAAGCACCCCATTAAGAGTTCCCAGAAGTCCCTGGAAGATGTCAAGAATGTTAACAGATAATCTCACCTCGCAGGATCTCAGCTATGACGCCTCCAGTCTGGCAGTTGTACCCCAATTCCTCCTGTATAGCAGCACCAATTTTGGGGTCCCCAACCCCCAAGAGTACTTTTTTCTTTTTGGATGGCAGGTGAGTTTCCAGAAGCAGACGGAGGTCCTCATGAACAACACCTCAGGGTAAGAACAGTGCCATAAGCATGCTGAAGGATGCTTAAGTCCTATAGAGATGCGGTTCCTTCCGCTGCTCACTAAGTGACAAGTCATAAACGGTCCTGCACAGCATGATGGGATGGCCGGCTCAGACCCCTCCCCCCAGGCTTTGCTCAGAGACATGGTGACATCAGTGATTGCACTCAGGGGATTGACAGAATCAGTCATCACTGCAAAGCCCCCATCAACCATGGGTGGAACAGGTCTCAGGCCAACAGCACAAGTGTTGCTTTCTAGGCGCAAACCTCTCTCTTGGCTTGCCCGCATTAAAACTGCCTTTTCTAATCAATACAACACAGTAGCAGAGAACCACATTTAATTCATTTAAGCATCAACCCCCTCCACCCCTTCACTTATCACTACAGTGCCCATAAGGAAATAAAACCTACACTCTGGATTGTGTACACTGAAGTAACATTTAGTCTGCTACAACCTTGAACCCAGTGAAAACTGTTTTAAATTATATTCTGCACATATCAAATACCTCCCAGCACATACCAGACTTAGAGTAGCAACAAGGCAAATGCTACCAACAAGCTCTCTAGCAGGAACTAAAATTATCTCCTCGCCCCTAAAATATCTGCGGGTAGTAAACTCACCTTCAGACACAGCATTGGCATTTTCTAAGGCAACCTGGGATGAGGCAAAGGGACAAAAGGCCACGAGACGAACGATGTTGTGGAACTTGCCCAAGCTGAGTACGCACTCCTCCACCTGGGGAAGAGTGAGAGGATGAGCGGTTTCCTTTCCCACCTCTTGCCTCTAGGGCGTAGTAAAGCGGTGGTTCTCAGCCCTGGACGCACCTAACCAACCGAGCGACTAAAAAACGAACCAACGATGAGCCCTACACTCATCAGTATGGGCAGAGTCTTAGAGGCTTAATTCTCAGCGCCCCGATGGCGAGTCTAATCATGAATCCAGGTTAAGGACCCCGGGCTCTGGAGCTTTCGGGCTCAGCGCACCCCCCACTCAGCGCACGGCCGGCCACGTGGGAGCGCGCGGTGCATGCCGGGGCCCGCGCGGTGCGAGGGGGCTGCTGCGCGGCCGGGGAAGCCCCCCGATTCCACCCACCTGCGGCAGCAGCAGGCTGATCTCCTCCACCTCCTTCAGCGCCAGCAGCGCGTAGCCGACCGCGTGCTCGAACAGCACGTGCAGCAGCACCTGGAACCAGAGCCGGGACGCGAGCGTAAGCGAGGTCCCTGCGTCCCCTTGACCCCGCTCTCAGGGCGGGGCGGGCCCCGGATGGAGCTCAAGGCCCAATGCAGGCCTCAGCCGCGGCCTTGGCCTCCTCTGCATCCCGCAACCACTACTCACCATGGCGTCCGCTCTCGGTCCGGCTCGCACTGCGGAGAGCAGGCTCTGGCGCGCGGAACCAGGCTCCGGAGGCCACGCCCCCGCACCTTCGGCCAATCAGAGGCCGCGGACGGTACCATTCCGGGCCTCGGGAGGGGTCGGCCGGGGTGGTACGCCCCGAAGAGCGGGCGGGGTTGGCGCGAGCGCGGCGCCCGGGCCTTTTCGGGCTTGGGCTGCGGCGTGGGCGGGCGCGGTTGCCGGGGACGCGCCGGACGCGGCCTGGCCTGCAGGCCGAGGGGCGCTTCGGAGAGACTCTTGGGGATAATCCTGTCTCTGTTTCCATTATATGTGTATTCCGGACTGCAGCGCCCGGTGAAGTCCGGAGGTTCCGCCCGGCGGCGGCGGCCACCGCCACCATCTCAGACAAACTGTTGCTGAGTCCGCTTTCCGCAGCCTCAGGCCCGGTACCCCGCACCCCGCCCCTCGCCCCCAGGACCCCCTGCCTCCCGCGCGGCGACCACCCTCCGGGAGCCCCGAGGGCCGCGTGCACCTTCCTCCTCCCCGGGACAGGAGCAGCCCTGGCGCGCTGGAGCCGACCCTCCCGGAGACGTGACCCCTCGTTTCTGGCTCGAGCTTTTAGGGTGTATATTATTTTTTAAAAAGGAGGGAGACAGGTAATAAAGTGGAAAAGTAGTACGATTCCACCTCTTCCGAGGCCGCTTCCGCACCCCCTGACTCAGCAGCACTCGCGGGCTCACGTGTTGCTCGCCCTGTTCAATGGCCCCAAATTCCAGCACCCTCTTGGCTCCTGGGGCGCTGCAGCCGCTTGCCCGCGCGGGAGGGCGGCACTTGGGTACTCGGGCGGCTCTTTCGAAATAACTTTTGTTTTACTAGTTAATAGTAGCGTTTTAACCCCCAAACTTGAGTATTTTTAAGTAATACACATCCTGGTAAAATTTAAAAACTCACTTAAAGGTGATTTTTAGAACTAAAATCCCGATAAGGACTTACACATTTATTTTTAGTCACTGGACAAAATCAAGTCTGAACTCGCTCTTAAAACCTAGTAGATGGAACTTCCGTAATCTTAATATTGCTTAAAGTGGTTGAATTCTGATATGTAAACTCAGTGAAGGGCCTCCCTGGTGGCGTAGGGGTTAAGTCTCAGCGCAGTCACTGCTTTTCCCTGGCTCCACCCTCAGCCAGGGAGGGGACCACCTGGCACAGCAGACCTCTCCTGCCCGCTGCTCCCCTCAGCAGTGTATTTCAGTTGATCTGCCTGTTCTGCAACCCACTGTCTCTGGTGAATCCTCTCACCCCTTGCGCCTCTGGCCTCCAGTCCAGTTCTACACATAAAATAAATCTTAATAAAACAACAACCCCATTCATCCTGAGTCTGAATCAGTTACTCCACATTTTACAATAGAATTGCAAAATTCATCTATTCAGTATCTTAAATTGTCTTAAGCATAATAAATATTAAAAATACGAAAAGAGATGATTCCAAGTGAACTTTCACTGAACTGAAAGTTAAGCAGTGTCATACTTTGGATAGTTTTTGAGTCCTCTGGGTGTAAAGGAGCGCTGCAGAAGCAGTTTTCTAGTTTACAGAAGCAGCTGAAGAAAGTGTACTACACCAGTGAGCTACAAACTTACTAGTGAGCTACAGACTTACAATTAGATGGGGATATAGTGTAAACACTAAAGATATTCCCTCGGCTTCTGCACCTCCATCTTTTTTCTAAAATAACCTCCCCTGATGTTTCATAATCCTGACTGAAATGGGCATCTCTGCAGTGTGTGGTATTAGAGACTGTCCTTTCCTTCTCCTTGGGCTGTTTGCTGGGTTCACTGCTCCTGCCTAAGTTCAGGTCTTCACCCCCAAAGTGGTCTTTCCCAAAACTTTTGATTTTCCATTTTTCCAAGTGGCCTTCCTCTCCACTGCCAGGATTACCCACCTAAGGCGGAATGTCCAGTCATGTATCTGTGGTTGCTCATGATGTGAAGTAGTGGGAAGATTTTAAGGGTTTGGTGCCCAAAGACCACTCATCTCTAAAGGTGACCAGTGGTCCATGCTTCTTGATAGCAAGTCTTTAGTTCCCCACCTGCCAGGAACTGAGCCTGAGACTCATTTTAGCGAACATGAATGCAGCAAAAATGATCGTGTCAGTTCCAGGCTTCAGCCTTTTGCATTCTTGGGGTCCCTGACTGAAAATCCTTATGGAGAGGGAAAGGCCTTGAGGCTTCATGGAGAGGTGCTTTCAAACCAGAAGCCCAAGTGAGTTGAACCTCCTAGCTGTCCCACCACACAGATTAACAAGTCAGTGAAACCATTTGTGTGTTCCTCTCTGTAGTATTGGGATGTTATATTGGGTAGTAATTTTGTGATGAGGCTGGAGCCGCAGGGAGGAAAGAATTCACCAGAGACAGTAGAGAACAGAAAAGGTGGACTTATTGAAATACCCTGCTAAGAGAAGCCGCGGGTGAGACAGAAGTCTGCACCTGAAGGAGTATTTGAGGCTCTCTTTCATACTTGGCTTTTATACTTTGCGGACTTTCTCACAGTTATCTGCTGGGATATCTGGTCTCCACTGGCCTTTGATACACAAACTTGTCCTGGTCATGGATTCTGCATTCCCGGAGCTGAGCTGGTTTTTCTGGTCATGGTGGTGGGTTTTCTGATCTTGTCCCCAAGGCAACCATATCAATTCCCTTAGCTGTTGAAGCCTACTGCTTCAAAGGGCGGGGGGGGGGGGGAGGCTAGTTTTCAACCCTATTAAATTGTACCCCAACTCACCCTCGACACCATTTGACTATAACCACATGAAACACCTCAAATGAGACGAGTGGAAGAACCAACTAGTTGAGCCCCATCAACCCAGAGTCATGAGGAAGAACATACTGTGGTTTTAAGTTACTTAATTTGGGGATGATTTGTTAAGCAGCAATAAATATGAATCACTTAGCAAACCTGTATTCGAACTGCAGCTCTGCTACTTAGAGTGTGTCCTTAAGTCCGGTCATCTAACCTTCCTTCCTGAGCTTTCATCACTCCTGCAAAATGAAGATTCATTCATCCCTCCAACAAACATCTATTGGACACCTGGACAATAGGCCAGGGTGACACAGATGTGGTACCTGGCATACAGCAGGAATTCAGCCAGTGCTAGTGGCCTTTCATCTTGTCACCTTTGTCGATAGATAGCACAACAGCAGTTCACATTATCTGTTCTCAGTTAAGTCCAGTTCTCCTGTCACTTCACATGACGCTACTAAATAAATCCTCATTTTTTAAAATATGCTCTCTTGACCTGATTGATTTCTTATACATGTAATTACCTTATACATGTAAACAGATGATCTGAAAATACTTTAGTTTTCCCTGGTGAAACTGTTCCACATTCCATTTTTTTAAAAAAAAGATTTATTTTATTAATGCATACAAGAAGTGGGGTAAAGGCGACAGGTGTGTGGGAGGGGGGTGAGAAATTCACCAGAGACAGAGCAGGGAACAGAACAGGCAGATCAATGAAACACACTGCTGAGGGGAACAGCAGGCAAAGCAGGAGAGGTCTGCTGCTCAGTGTGGTTCCCCTCCCTGGCCAGGGATCAAACTCATGCTGCTCATGAACTCATGAGGGATTGAACTCATGCTGTGGATGCTTCCTAGTGTGATGCTTAACCCCTCGCATCACCAGGGAGTCTCCCACATTCCATTTTTTAACTTCCATTGGCAGCAGGGGAACAGTTTACTGTCGGCTTGATTAAATAAATGTTGTTGGAACCTGGCAAAGATGTTCAGTGTATGAACGTGACATTATTGGTATCTTGGTAATTTAGGGTGTAAACAGTCTTATTAAGTCAAGAGTCTATCAGATTCCCTTTCTTCGGCTCTGTTCAAAATGGCAGAGGGGTTCAGGGGCCTCATTGTAGGGGAGGTCCTCAGATCTTGGGGTCAGGTTATAGTGTTGTGCGCTGGGACTGTTTATTAATCCCTCATGTAACGCGACAACTTTGGGCCTGTGCACTCTGACCCCAGAGATGTGCTCATATCAGCCAGATGCCCAACATCGCTGAGCTCTGGGTCTCCCGCCTGCGGGTTTCCTGCCATGTGGCACCCGTGCATTCCCTCCAGTGAAGCAGCACGGTCTTTGGGATCATATGCCTGCCATGTATAGACTGGGGGTCCAGGGTCATTACTGGAGGGACTTTTATTCTAACATTTCCCTTATGAGCACTCGTATCAGCTTTTCTGTGCTGTAGTGACTGTTGCTTTGGATCATGTGTGGGGCTTCTGGAGCAGTGCTCAGCAAAATGATCCAGGGGTCAAGTGCTAAGACTGATTTTTTATATTTTTCAATAATAATAAGTAAACTAGTATGCAACAGAGGCTGTAGATGGCCCACAAGTCCAAAATATTTACTATCTGACCCTTTATAGAAAAAGATCACGGCCCTTGTCTTTAGACAGAGCTTCACAACTGTGCTATGGTTGGGGGGCAGGGCAGAAATGAAACCGATGTGCTACTTGTAGAAATGAAAAACTCTTTGAAATTTAAAAGAAATGCACTGACTCAATGGCAAATGAGGTACAACTGAAGAGAGTATCAGTGAACTGAAAGACGTAACCAAATAGTTTAACCAGACTGCGACGGAGAAATAAGGAGGTGAAAGGTTAAGAGACATAGAACGTGGAACGAAAGGGTCAAGCCTTCTCTGCTCCAAAGGCAGGAAAGAAAAACAGGAGTTACTGCTCGGGGTTCTCCAGAGAAACAAGTAACAGGTATATAAGGGAAGACATATTGTAGGAATTGGCTCCTAAGGTGACGCAGGCCACGAAGGGCCAGATTCTGCCATCGGCTAGTTGGGGACATAGAAAAGCTGGAGGTGTCAGTCAATCTGAGCTCACAGGCCTGAGGGTGGGGGTGGGAGGCGGCTGATGGTGCAAGCTCAGATCTGAGAACCAGGAGCTCCATGTCCAGGGGAGGAAATGGATGTCTCAATTTAAGCAGAGGTAGAACTCATTTGTGCTTCCTTTACCGTTTAGTTCCATTCCGGTACTCAAATGATTGGATAGTGCCCTCCTTTGGGAGGACTATCTCTAAGGTCACCAGTTTAAAAGCTACAGAAACCCCCTCAGACACATACAGACACACAGTGTTTTACCAGCAATCCCCGAGTCCTTGTAAAGTAAACCATCCCTGGCATGAACATTTCTAGAGATGGGAAATGCTACAGTTTTCCCGGAACTGATGAGAAGTATGGATTCAGAGGTGCAGTAATAATGCATTTCAAGCAGGATAAGTAAAAAGAAATGTACCCATTATAGTCAAACATTAGAACACCAAGAACAAAGAGAACTTGGAGGCATGTTTAGATGACTGACTGTAATTTATAACAGTGATAAAATTATTCAGGCTTTCTACTTTTTTTTGATCTTTGATCCAAAACAAATGAATTTTTGATTTGCTATTTGTTTGCCCTGCTTTTCTGGGAATTTACTGTTTTCATCTGTGTTTTCACATTGCTGGGTTATAAATTTTAGTTGGAAAATTTAAAATCTTCTCTGTAGCAATGCATAGTTAGCACCCCTTTTTTCATTCTTGTTTATTTTTTCTTTTTTTTATCAGGCTTGCTTGAAAAATTTCAATCTTACTTTGAACAATGAACCTCTGCTTTTGTTGAATCTATTAATTTTTGCTCTTCTACTTATTATATTCTTCCTTCTACTCATTTCACTTTATTTTGCTTTTCTCTGTTTTACTTTTTAATATTGTCGTTTGGCTCATTAAACTTTTTTTAATATGCATTTCCTGTAAACACTGCGTTAGCCATATACTACACATTTTTGTGCACGATATTTTCATTATAATTCAATTCCAAATTTATTCTAGTTTCTATTATGATTGCTTTTATGACTCACACCTTGTTTACATTGATGATAGAAGTTGATGGATTGCCTCCCTGCTTCCACTTGCTGCTTTTAAAGCATTATTTCCTTCTCTTTCTCTTTAAAAACCCACAGCACCCATCATTGCCTGGTAACAAATGAATCTTGTACTAGGTAACAAATGATTTTGTACTAGGAAGCACATTACTTATCTTTTGGAAGAGGCAAAATGCTATTGATCAAAACAATTTTGGGCTGACTGAAGTTGGCGAGGCAGCTAACCCCAGAGTTATTATTCTGCTGTGTTGTTCCAGTTTCTGCCAACTTCAGCCAGCTCCTTACATGTTGGTGTGGCCGTGGCAGCTGGCACCATGGCATGTACATTAGGTGCAGGGGACTCATTTTAATTTGTAGACATTTAATAGACATGAAGATTGGAGTGTTGGTGGGTAGCTGGAGGAGCGAGCAGAGAAAGGAGACCAAAGCTACATATATTCATGTTAGAACCAAATTAAGCAATTCAGTTCAACTGTTCTTTCTTGGGTCCCTGAGAACAGAGGTAACTTTTGAGCTAATACCTCCAAGGGCAACTTAGAGACTGTATGACCCAACATCTTTCTTCTTTTACAGTTGAGGATTCATTTGTCAGTGCTTACTGTTCAGGGAGCTACTAAATAAGTCAATTCTATTCATTAAAAAAAAGATTTTTGTGTGCTTATTGTATGCTAAGCATCTAATTGCTGGGATACCGTATTAATAAGTAAAGCAAACATTTGCCATCATGGAGTTTACATCCTGGGGGCAGACAGAAAATCAGGTAAATATAGAGCACCTTAACGTTGATCATCATTAAGGAATGTTGCATCGTTTTATAGAGGCTCTCAACGAAGAGGTGACATTTGAGCAGGGATCTCCCTGAGAGGAGCGGGCAGTGAAGAGAGCTGGGAGACTAATAAACCATGGCCACACTAACCCACGGTCTCTGACTTCAGAGGCGTTATGCTCTGGAAGACTGAACATAATCCAGGGCAGAAATGCTTGAGTGTGGGAGGCTGACCTGGCAGCGGGATTTTAGGTATTCACAGAAGGATGTGTAGTTCATTTAAAGATGGGGGGATGGAAAGACTGGAATAACTTCCGGAACAGAGAGAAGACATGTTAAAGGTGTAAGGTCTATCCTGGTTGAGCTGTTACCTCCAAGGGTTGTATGATCCAACAACATCTTTCTTCTTTCACAGCCGAAGATTCAGTTGTCAATGCTTATGTTCAGGGAGCTACTAAATCAGTTAATTCCATTCATTAAAAAAAAAAAAAAAAGCTTGTTGTGTGCCTGTTGTATGCTAAGTACCTAAGTGCTGGGATACCGTATTAATAAGAAAGCAAATATTTGCCATCATGGAGTTTGTATCCTAGGGCAGACAGTAACTGGAGAAAAGATAGAAGGATCTAGAGTGTCAGCTAGAACATAGGAAGCCTTCAGTGGAAGCAAATGGAGGAGGGGCTTGGATCTGATGAGGCTCTGTCCATGAAGCAGTGTTTAACTGGAGATTGGTTTGGAGGTGATGTGCGAGACAGCACCGAAGCCTCCCGGGAGAATGTCAGCTGAGAAGATGCCTGGGCAGCCTCGGGCTTTCTCTCTGCAGGTTGCACTGTCCGCCTGTGGCAAGGATCTCACCCTGTAGCATCTATTCCTTTTTCATTTGACTCTGTCCATGGCGCACTGTGTTATTTTGGTGCAAATTAAGCCAGTATGTTTTACTCAGCGCAACGTTAATTGACCTCTGGAAATCGAATGTGCTGTTTACACTTCCGCGACGAGGGAGAGCTCCAGGCCGGGAGATTTCAAGAAACCACCACAAGATGGCGGCGCTGCACGGTCCTGCCGTGAATGAGGAACTCCTGGTGTAGAAATGGGGAGCCGCTCAGCCCTCTTCTCAAATGGCGAACCCTGGGGCGTCCTTTGACAGCGAGCTACAGGTGCATGCAACACTTCTTTACGCAGACACTGGAGGCCGAAACGCATCAGAGGAAGCGGCCCTGCCCCTTGTCCTTTGGGTGTGGCTTGTGAAGCGCGAAGTTCGTGGGATTATAATTGCACAGTCGATGCTCTTGCTGTTTATGTTCCTGAGCCCAGAGTGTTTGATTGTATCCATCGCTGTGCTAGTGTAGACACACAAACGCATTTTATTGTTCATGCAGTACAATGCTCAGACCTCTTGTCTCAATCTTCACAACAGAATTTGGAGGTTGGGTTTAGGGGGTCCATTTTCCAGACAGGGTCGGGTGATAGATTTTCTACAGGGTCTGTACAACTCATCTGCCCCAATTATGAGCTTGGGCCCTTCTTCACGTTTTGCAAACTAATGCTGCATCAAAGAATACACTGTCTGCACAGAATCTGGGTGCCACTATTAACTAATCTGCCAGATTCTCAAAAAGGTTTTATTAGCGTTTTCTTGATAGAGGTCTTACAACTACTTGAATTAAAAAACTTCTTATTAAACTATGTCCAGAAAGTTCTTTGACACCCCTCCCTTCAAAAGATGAAGCCTCATTCTCTCCACATAGTGACTCAGATGTCGACTCAGTGCTAATGAATAGAAAGTGGTAGGATGGATGGTTGGTATAACTCCTCAGACTAGGTCTTAAAAGGAGCCATGTGGCTTCCTCCTTGCCCCCTGGCTATGTTGTGAGGATACCCTGCAGCTCTAGAGAGAGGTCCACACGGGTAGTAATCAGAGTCTCCTGGAAATACTCAGCAAGGAGCTGCAGCCCCCTGTCCAGAGCCGTGTGTGAGCCACTGTGCCAACGACACTCTGGCCCAGCCAGTTCTTCCCAAGATGGTATCCCCACCTCAGATCTGAATGCAAAGCCTAGAATAAGAACTGCCCAGCTAAGCCACTCCCAGATTCTTTTTTTTTAAAGATTTATTTTATTTATGCATATGAGAACTGGGGTACAGGCCAGAGGAACAGGGGATGAGAGGATTCACCAGAGACAGAGTGGGGAGCAGAACAACTGCTGAGGGGAGCAGCGAGTGTGGCAGGAGGGGTCTGCTGCGCCATGTGGGTCACCCCCCTGACCGGTGGCAGGGATCGAACTCGTGCTGCAGCAACTGTGGTTTGCTTCATAGCGCATAGCCTGTTGCCTAACCCACTGCGCCCCCCAGGGAAGCCCTACTCCCAGATTCCTGACCCACAGAAACTGTGTGACATAGTGAGTGTATTGTTTCAAGTTGTTACGTTTTGGGGATAATTTGTTGCCTCAATTGTTATGTTTCATCAGAAGAGGATGTGTTTGTGGTAGGGGTTACATTTATTGGTGACCCTGAGAAACCTGATGGTCCTGGGGTGGGGGGTGGTGATGACGTGGACGCTCCTCTGGGGTGGCGTGTCCCCAGGCAGGATGGCTTTGCTTGGTGCCGTCCTTGGGCCTTCCAGTGCTGATGGTTGGTCAGACTGCCTGGGCAAGGGCACCAAGGTCCTGGGTAGGGCCCGCCCCCCACTGCTGGGTGACTCCAACACATTTTTGGTGCCTAAAGGGATCCACTCCCCTTGCCTGGCTTCTGGGCTGCCCACCGTGGCTGGACATTGGTTCACTTGCCTTGATTTTCATTGGCTTCTTGTATCCTTTGTTTAAGCCGCCTCACCCCCTTTGGGTAAAGTGATGCTCAGAAGCATGGGCCCCCTTCCTCCTCCTCCCAGTCGGTGGGGCCTCCAGAAACCCGGGTCCAACATGGGCACCTGGGTAGGGGAAGCTGCTGTGAGTTCAGGGGCCAGAGCTGCCTGCACCCAGAGATTGGGAAGCACAGGGAGCGGGAAGGGGCTCAGCTCCCCCAAAGGGCAAACGAAGCCACAGTCCTCCCTTGATGGGAGCCAGCAGGGCCTGAGACTAAGTGGTCGGTGTCCACATTAAATGAGAGCAGAATGTGTGTTTGTGTGTGTGTGTGAGAGAGAGAACGAGGAAGGGGGGACACTGATATGGGGGTGTCAACCTGTGAGGCTGTCAGCCCCAGGATGGGGCTCCTGTGAGTCCAGCTGTCAGTGGGGAGTTCTCTTTCCAGAGCCTGCCCTCCAGCGCTGAGTCTGAGGCTGGGCTTGACCAGAGTCTGGCCTGCCGCCGGGAGGCCGGGCTGCAGGGGGGTGCTGGGATGCCCGCAAGGCCTTCCCGCTGGGAGAGCTGGAGGCCCCAGAGCTCTGCACCCGGTTGTCCAGGGTCTGGCTTTGGCTGGCAGAGTGAGGCTTGGCTCCTGGAAAATGAACCAAGACCAGGATGAAAGTGGGAGATCTGGGACAGTCCCATCTGGCGATGTGACAGGTCACATCGATGGGCAGGTCACTGCACTTCTGGGGGCGCCTGGGCTCGGCCTGTGGTCAGCACATCGGCCCCTTGGGGTGGCGCTTGATTTATGCCCTTTTTGCACATGCCCGCGTCCCAGAGCTGAGAGCGGCCTGCAGTCTGACCGCCACTCCTCATCTGATTTCCTATGTGCCCTCCGTGCGCCTCTGTATTACCTTGTGAAAATAATCATGAAATGGGACTTACCTCCTTGGGGGAGTTGGGGCTGGGTGCCATTTCTTGAGCTGCCTTTACTCGTGTCCTCTGCGTCTCTGTCTGTGGCTCTGCCTTTGACAGATTTGTGGTTCTTCTCCTCTTCACGGAGCTGCAGCATAAAAACGAACTGTTGGCCTGGGCGAGGGAGATGGGTGAGTCTCACAGCCAAGGCTGGTGAGGTTCCTGGCAACTACCTTAGATAGCCTGTTACTGTCCTCATGACTGACCAGAGAGGGCAACCCAAGGCTCAGCTTTGCACGGCATCTTGAGGCCCGTCTGGCCGTGGAGGCTAGAAGCCCTACACTGCTCTCTGCTCGTGTGTTTCTGTGATCTGGAGCGCAGGGGGATTAGCAGAGGATCTGCCAGTGGGGGCTACCTGTGAGGCAGATGAGCTAGTTCCTGCAGACGGGGGGGGGGGGGAGGATGCAAGGAAGACGGGGCTTGGAGAGGACAGGGTCTGCCCTGGATCTCAAGTGAGGTGGGGCTGGAAGGGAGCAGTCAGAACAGGGGCCGGCTGATGCTGGGAGAGGCTGCTGTGTGTGAGGGGGACTCAGAAGACTTCTTTGGCCATGGGGCCCTGGCGATTTGTTGTTCTGACAACACTATTTTCTTTGAGTACTTATGATATTAGTTTTAATCTGCAGGCTTTATTGTGGGTGCTGGTTTTATTATGTATGAACATGGGTGAATCCTTTCAATTTCTCCTGCTCTTTGGCAAATCCCTCAGTATTTAAGCCATTATTGTTAGGGACCTCCAGGTCCCCTAGAATATAAATCCAAGGCTGCTTCCTCTAATACAGATCTTTTTGGATTTGGTTTAGGAGACAAAGCCATCAAAGAGTACAATGGTGTTCTCAGAGCAGATTAGCAAAAACCAAACACCAGGACATCCTTTGCCCTCTAGAGTGAAACTCGCGGCAACAGACTCACCGCCTGGATTTTCTTCCTCAGCTGCGCGTTGGCTCGGGAGAGGCTTTTGGAGACTGAGTTCAGGTAGTAGATGGCCAGGCTGCAGGAGAAGAGGGGCCATGTGGCTCCAGGACTTTGGAAAATGACCAGAGCTGAAGGGCTTTCCCCAGGCCCAAGGAAGGCTCTTGTAGAGGCTCCAAGGTTTGCCTGTGGGCAGGGTGGGGTGGGTGAAGGCTCTGCGCCTCCCTGTTCTCTCTGCACTATACTGGACTTGGCAAGGACAGACTCCTTTCTAGCTCTGCGCTCTAACACCAGCTCTGCTCTGGGAATCAGAGGGAGGGGCGCGCAGGGCGCAGGCCTCAGAAGCAGCTGCTGCTTCCTGGCACCTGCCTTGGACTGTGTGCACGCCCCCACCCCCTCCACCACCACTCTGCCCCTCAGTGGTTTTGAGGAAGTAGAAGGGGTGATCCCTGCCCCCTTTACGGATGGGTATCCTGGACTTCAGAGAGGCTGGGTGATTTCCCCAAGGTCACCCCATCCGCCAGGCCAGCTTCCTCGGAGCCCTCCCTGGAAGCCAGCGTCCCCCAGCGCCAAGGGAAGCTGTCCCCTCACTCACAACATCAGCAGGATGGCGGGGATGATCAGGCCCGGGTTGGCGAGGAAAGCGAAGATCTTGCCCAGGAAGGTTGGGAAATCGTTTTCAATAGTCTCATAGATGACGTCATACATTCTGTTTTTCCCGCTGCAAAGAGGAGGGGGCAGGTTCCCACAGACCGGGAAGCCCAGGGGCACACCGGCTCTAAAGCTGCCCTCTGACACCGCTCCTGCGAAGCCCCAAGCTCTGTTCCGAATCGGGTACCAGTGAAAACTGCCCCCGCGGGCTGCCGCCTTGGCCAGGACTGACCGGGACAGCAGCCTGACTGGCCAAAATCTTGCTCAAAATACTCCACTTAGTCTTCAGACTCTCATTCCAGGAGACTGGACGGCTTAGGACAGGCTCCGCAGAGGTGGCAAGAGTGACTTGGGTTTTCTTTGGATACCTACGAGGCATCATGCAGCCTGACATCCACAGAGACCCCAAAATTACTGCCTGCTGCTACCTTTTGGTTAACAGTTTTGGTACCAAGGCGTGGACTCGGGTTTGAAATTCCTGTTTCAAATCCTTGCCCCTCCATATATAAGCTGTGGGACACCACGAACCATTTACCTGTTCTCTTTCTACCTGTATTCATACCCTTTCTCCCTACCAGAACTGTACTGTACAAGGTAGCATTAAAAATAAAATAAAAATTTGGGCCTCCCTGGTGGCCCAGTGGGTTAAGCAACGCACTATGAAGCAAACCGCAGCCACTGCAGCACGAGTTCGATCCCTGCCACTGCAGCACGAGTTCGATCCCTGCCGCCGGCCAGGGAGGGGACCCACATGGCGCAGCAGACCTCTCCTGCCTCGCCTGCTGCTCCCCTCAGCAGTGTGTTTCAATCGATCTGCCTGTTCTGCTCCCCACTCTGTCTCTGGTAGATCCTCTCACCTCCTGCAACTCTGGCCTGTACCCCAGCTCTTATATGCATAAATAAATAAATCTTTAAAAACAATACAAATTTTTTCTTTCACAGCTTTGGAGGCAAAAAGTCTGAAATGGTTTCACTGGGTTGGAACCAAGACATCGGCAGGGCCAGTGTCTTCAGGGGGCTGCTCTAGGGGAGAATCTGCTCCCCTGCCTGTTTTTTGGTTTTTAGAACTACTTTTCTCGCATTCCTGGCCTCACAGCCCCTCCCTCCCTCCTCAAAACCAGCAGCAAGCATCTTCAAATCTCTCTCTGCTCCCATGGTTAAATCACTTCCTGCTCTTTCATAGTCAGATCTCCCTCTTGCTCCCTCTTATGAGTTCGCTTGGGATTCAGAGCCCTAACCACAGGCTAATCTCCCCATCTCAAGATCTGAACTGAGTCCCTTGGCGGAGACCTTTTTGCCAAATAATTAACATTTGTAGGTGGCGGAGTCAGGACCTGGGTAGTTTGGGGAGCCATTACTCAGCTGACCACGGCCTGCAATCTGGCTCCCAAGGATTCACATGCACCCCGCCTGTAAAAGACATTCACCCCCATTCCCAAAACGCTCAGTCCCTCTCAGCATCAACTGATAGTCCCAGATCTCACCATCTAAATCAGTTCTTGATGAGACTGTGGGCAGGACCCGTCTTGGGGGACCATGCTCTTTCCATCTTACAGGCCACAAACCTACACTGTACCTGGAAAGGCAGCAAGCTGCCAGGGGGACCCGGCTGGCGCACGACAGCTGTGTCTGGGGTTAGTGCTCTGAATCGGGGGCTGGCCAATTTTATCTGAGACGGGACAGATAATAAATAATCGGTGCTCTGTGGGCCAGATGGTCGCTGCGGGGTACTACTCAATTCTGCTACAGTGGCTACAAAGCCGCCATAGATTATATGGAGGCAAGTGGGCATGGCCGTGTTCCAATAAAACTCTAAGTATGAAAAAAGGTGGTGGTCTGGATTTGGTCCATTGGCATGGTTTACTGACCCCAACTTTTAACTATACAGTCCACCCCGCCCCCCCCATCCACAGGCTCATGGTCTAAGACCCCCAGTGGAAGCCTGAAGCTGGGGCTATTTCGAACCCCACATAGGCTATGATTGTCCTATGCATACATATCTATGAGAAAGTTTAATTTAAAAGTTAGGCACATTAAGAGACAGACAATTTCCTTGTCATCTACAATATACTGTGACAAGAGTTATGGGAACGTGACCTATTACATTTTGAAACCGTGGCTGACCACAGGGAACTGAACTGTGGAAAGCAAAAGCGCAGTCCCGGGAGGGGGCGCTGTCTGCGTGCCGGGCTGCCCGGCTCAGTCGTTGCATGCCTGGCCCCTGCAGGCGCCTGACCTGCCCCAAACCCTCAGTGCCCCCCACCCCCCAAGAGTCAGCTTCTGTGATAGGAGGGGTCTGACTTGAGTGCCCGCCATGCACCAGGTGTTCTCCTCTAGATACTGGGAATAAAGCAGGAAAAAGGAAGCACAGCCATGCCTGGCCCCTCAGCGCGCCTGTGTCTTGGTGGAGGAGGCAGACAACAGACAGGATGCATAAGCAAAGGGACGGTGTGCTTTGTGGGGACAGAGCAGCAGAAACTATACTCTGTGTGTGTGTGTGTGTGTGTGCCTGCGGCATTTTAGTTCGGGTTCCAGGAAAGACCTCACTGGGAAGGCAAATGTTGAGCCAGGACCACCTCCCCTGCTCTCTGGGTGTCAGGGCCTCTCAGGGTGCTGGTAGAGCGGGGGTGCTGGGCCAGCAAGTGAGCAGCCAGCACGGAGCTCAGGCATTTGCACCAGAGCCCAGCCTCGCGCCTTGCTAAGAAAGAGGCCCAAAGGGGCTTCCACTGCGTCGGCCACGTGGCTTTCCCTCCATTAGCATCTTCCGCTCTGGATCTAGCGTCCCTGCTGTTCCCTCTGTCAGAACCGCTGTTGTCCAGAACACTCAGCCATGAACGTTCTTGCTGGCGGCTCCTCTGAGCTCCCGAGGCATTTGCTCTATGGAGCCCCAGCGTTTTCATCTCGTAAGCCCCTTATAAAGTCCCTCGTACGTGGAGAAGCACCAGATGCTCTTTCCCACAGGGCCCTGACTGCACTGGCGGGCTGGGCTGTGCTAGCGAGAGCTGAGTGCCGCCTGGGCGCACTGTGGAGAGAAGTGCTTGCACCCCAGGGTCAGGCCAGCGCACCGCTGTGTCTTTGAGGGCCCTGACGCCTGGCCTGGACGGGTGTCACTCACTGAGAAGGCCTGTGGTCAGTCGGGAAGGGGAGACGGCTCACCCAAGAACTCCTACTGCACTTCTCCCGAGCCATTCATGAAGGAGTGGGCATCCAGCATTCCAGAGTGAGAAGTGCCAGATACGAGGGGCAGCAGGTCCCAAGCCGCCTCCACCACAGAACCTCGTTTTACAGAGTAGGCGGAGGGCTTGGTGCTCAGAGGGCCTTGCATTTGGAGAGAGAACAGCAGATGTACAGCACTTCTTAGTCAACCTCCTGACATACCTACTTATCTCTCGCAATGTCTGGTCTCCTGGACCCGTCCACGAATACCCTGAATCCCAGTGCTGGCCAATGCCCTGTAGAGTGTGGGGCCACAGTCAAGAGTCTCAGCAGCTGTCTGACATGCACTGAACTGGATGCCCACCTACGGTCATTTCATCTTCAGAATACACCCCCCGACAGCCCCCCCCCAAAGGACAGGTAATCAGGGCTGTAGATGATTCATGTTAACACTGTGCTGTCCAATATGGCAGCCACGAGCCACTTGTGGTTATTAAAATAATTAAAATGAAATGAAATGAGAAACGCAGTGGCAGTCTTATTTCAAGCACTCGACAGACTCACGACCTGGTGGCTACCATGCTGGGTAGTACTGCACAGGAGGACATTTCTATCCTCACAGGAGACTCCACTGACAGCGCTAAGGATTTGCCCAAAGCTCCACAGCCTTTTGTAGATCAAATGACACAAGATCCCCAACCCAAACCTGTGCTCTCTAAGCAGGCAGCCCCCCAGGGAGAAGCTTCTCCTTGTGGCCACGACGTGCACCTGAATGGCCCGCAGTCAAAGGAGGGTGGGAGGGACATGATGGTGTAGGCCACCGGCAGCAGGCTGAGGAAGAGCACCAGCAGCAAGAGGCCCATGTAGAAGTTGTTGGACCTGGAGGCTTTGAACACACGCTCGTGGGGGACGTTGCTGCTCATCACTGCCCAGCACTGGAAGTACATGGAGGTCAGCAGGCGCAGCACGTTGATGCCCACCAGTCCCGGGGCGTAGAAGGAGCCCATCCTGGGAGAACAGAAACCACATGTATGCAAGGCAGGGAGGCCAGAGAAAGCGCGACAGAAGGCAAGGGGCTGGCAGGTGAGGGCTTGAAGCCCAGCTGCCTTCTCTGCGGACCCCAAGGAAGGGTGCTCCTCGAACCCGGGTATTTATCACCAAGCCATAGTAGGCAACAGTGCCTTAGATTCTGGCCGGGCTTCACCGCTGCTTCGCCATCAGGCATCTAGCAAATGGCACGGCCTCCTGTCTAACGCTCAGTGTTCTCCAGAAAACAGCACTGCTGCTCAGAAAAATATTTGAAGTCCTGGAATTAAGAGACTTGGGCAATGGCTTGCATGGCTTCCTGCTTGGCATCTTCAAAGTCTTTGCCTGAAGTGATACAGCCTCCTCTAATTCCCTTCTTTCGTTTAGCAATCTCTGTGCCTTCTTTTTTTCTCCTTGCCTCCTTCTTTCTCTCTTCTCTCTCCTCCCTCTCCCCCTTTTCCTTCCATTCCCCTGCCTTTCTCTCCCTTTGTTCCTGTTCTTCTTTCTTCCTCCTTCCTCCCTCCTTCTACTTGTGCTCTCTCCCTCCATTCCCCTTCCCTCTCTGAGTTCATGGTCAACTGTCCCACTTCTCATCTTGCCCTGCCTTCTCTCTCCCATGGGACACAAGGAGCTCAGAGAGGTCAGATGATTTGTCCAGCTTTCTCCCAGATACATGACAGGCAGAGCCTGGGATTCCAGACCAAATAGATAACTCACCAGATCATCCCTTGGTTGAAGATCAAGCCAAGGACATTTCCACTAATATCAAACTCCGCATATGAGGGCTGGGGGAGAGGGGGATGGAGGAGGGTGAGAGGGAGGGAGGAGAGGAGACGTGTTAGAGGTGTGGCAGCAGAGCCCTGGCCCTCACTGACCATATCCGGGCCATTCCATTCCGGAGCCTTCTCCAGTGACCAGAGAGGAGTTTTAGATTCAGAATCTGTTTCTTTAGTATGATTTTCAGCTTTAAATAAAAAGTTTTGAAGTTCTTAAATTTTCAATTTTTTTTAAATAAAAAAAGTGTGCTTTTAGATGCTTAAGTCCTTTAACCTTTAAGGGCTCAAGTTTTCCTAGTTGCTAAGGTGGAGTTGAGGAGGCTTATGTAAAACAGTGCAGTGACTAAAAGGAAAATAATAGGACCGAAACATGCACTGGAGTTCTGCCTGGGCCACATCCCCTGCAGCTGGCCAGGATAAGGACAGCAGGGGGGAACAAGACTTACAGTTAAGCGGGAGCTCCTCCCCAGACACTAGTGAATATTGGGGTGGGCGCATGAGGTATGGAAGAAAACACGTAGACAGATGAGGCCCACATTTCTGCCAGGTCATAGAAGGTCACCACGGAGAGGAAATGACATGCATTTCGAACAAGCATCTCAGCAGGGAGGTAAGGAGGAGGTGGGTCCTAGGAGGAGGAAAGAGGAGTGAAGAAGTTTCTCAAAGCAGAATCCAGAGACAGGACTGTGGTGTTGTGCTCTTGGAGTGCTCTAGGACTTTCTGGAACATCCACATCCACCTCTGTTCTCCCCCACTCCACAATTCGTTAGTGTCTAAGAAATTAAGAGCTACACCCATTCTTTACCCCCTTTCACCGTGGGTCCTGCGGCCTGCACAGTGTGGGTTTCAGACTAGGAGGCTCTGCCTTCCCTCCTGAGAGCTGCGTTGGCATTGTTCTGCCCACCATCTCTCTGCTCTGAAGAGTGTGCTCTGCGATTCCCAAGGACAAACACCTTCATTTACCAGAAAAGAAGCTTGCCTTGTTGACTACACTGGGAAGAGCAGAGTTTTCTCTAGAAGGCAAACAGGACACAAGGAAACACTGGTGGCTTATGACTGCACAGGGCAGACTGGACTTAAGCATCTAAAGAAATGCACAGGAAGGCATCAGAGTACATCAAAGAGGATGACAGGAACGCCTCTGTGTGCAGTGCCCGCCAAACGGTGACCTACAAATCCAGCCTCCAGGTCCCAGCACCAGCAGTAGTTCATGAACCGGACAAAACACGCCCTTAGGAAGTCGCCCAGCAGGATGGTGATGTACGTAACCAGCATGTCGGACACAGTCAGCCTCATGAATTCCTGCCAGAGGGACAAGGAGAAGAGAGGGGTCAGGCCTTGTCCACCTCTCCCACTGCCCGCAGCCACGCAAACACCCCCACTCCAACTCTTCTCTGGGACCCTCTGATGGCTGCTGGCAGAGTGGCTGTGCAGAGACAGAGCCCTCACTTTGGAGAATGCTCCATTAGGTCCCAGCTCTGCAAGTCACTGAGTGTGGCTTTGGAATCATCTCGAACCCGCTGAAGCTGCTAATGACGTTAACTCTGCAGGATAACTGGGAAGCTCAATGCTCGTGGAGCTCAATGCTCGTGGACGCCGATTGCCTGGCACACCAGAACACACAGGCTGGGTCATCGGGGCTATTGCTCAGATCTAGGATCTGGACTCACCTCTGCTTCCTGCAGCTACTCGAAGGGCCAGCTGCCTAGCTAGGACCATCGTTGCAACGGCTGGCTTTCTTTACCACCTGCTGCCTGAATTTTTTCTTGGTATATAGAGAAAATAACACAGCATTTCCACTGAGGTCCACAGCACAAGAGCCCAAAGGAAAACTTTCCCTGCTTTGCAGGGTATACCTTATTCCTTCATTTTTCTTGAAAAATTGAAAAGACCTGCCAGACATCACAACCTTTAAGACATGTCAGAGACTGGGAGCTCCCAAAGGACAGAGATTGCTTCATTCGTTTTTCTGTCCTCCAAGGTGATTAGTAAACATTGGCTGGTGACCGGCTGGTGACTTCTCATAGTTACTCCTCAAGAAGAATTCATGTCCGTGCACCTGAGCAGCAAACCAGCAGCTCTGCACTCTGCAAAGTGACCCTCTGGGGCTTCGGGTGGTCACTGGGTGATGAGTGAGCAGGACATGACGCCCCAAGCCCCTCATTGCTGTCTCACTCAGAAAGAGACAAGCTTTACCAGCGACAGGTACGGGGATGCGCACTCGGGGAGGCGGGCACGAGAAATGCCTGCCAAAGATTCGAGTGAGCAGTGAGGAACTTCATAGTGTAACCCACCAGAAGAATCCTGGTGTTAGGACACTCCCGCCGGCTGAAGAGGGCGGGTTTAGTGACTTAAAGGCTGTTCTGCACTGTGACGGGTTTCGAAATGCAGGAGCTGGGGAAATCAGTTGCCCTGCACATTAGATCGAGGAAGATTTGAAGAGCATGGAAGAATCAGGATTGGGGGAGCTTGAGGCCTCCATGAAAGAAGTTGGGGGGAGAACCCCCACCCCCCTCCTCTGTGGTAGTCATCTTCCGCAACTGAAATGTGCTAGGTGAGTGGATTCCTCAGGGAACCCAGGGAGAAGTAACGAGCAGAGCACCTTGGCAGCGCTGCAGGTGAGTCTAAACCCCATGAAAGCAGGTGGAGTCGGGGGGGAGAGGGCGCCTGGCCGCTGTGCCCATGGATATTGCCTGTGAGTGTCTGCCCAGGGCAGCAAAGGGCACTAGGCACCAAGTGCGCACTGCAGAAGCTGCAGAAATGGTAGTGAGTGTCGGGAGCCAGACCTGCAAAAAAGTCCGGTCTCACCTGTCTCTCACCTCTCGGTCAGGGCGGCCAGGAGAACAAAAGGATTTCCATTTTAAAGGAGGCCTGGCCTAAAATCGCAAACATCCCACCCGGAAACCTCCTGCCAGCTAAAATTCAAACCTTCTCCCTTCCCCCTTTCTTCCACCCCTCCAAGTGTATATATTACCCCTGCCCCTTATAATAAAGATGAAGGCTTGATCAGAATCCTTGACTTGCCTTCCTGCCCTGCGTGTCCCTGTTTGTGTATTCATTCTCCTTAGGTGGTTCCCGCGCGCCCCCGTTGTCGCCTCGAAGGCCGTGGCAAGTGAGAGTGGGTAAGAGAGCTGGAGGTGTTAGGGGGAAGGTCGTCCTGAATGGATGACACAGATGGGTGTGTGGACTCCAACCCCCACTCCAGACCACCAGTGTTCCAGAACCACAAATCCCATAAGATGATAATCGAAGAGTGGATCCCTGGGACCTGAGGGTGGACTTGGGCAGCCGGGCTGGGTATAAAACCAGAGGTGAGCCTTGGGCGCTCTCTTCCTTTGGAGCCCTCTCCCTTGACTCGGAGCCAGCTCTCAACATACCATTGCATTCCAGCTCAGAAAATCTGGTAGGATATTTACGGATTTGTACCCCTGTATTCCCTTGGTGTTATTTCTACTTTATTCCCCTTCTCTTGTAAAATAAAACCTGTTAATAACTTTTGTCACGTGTGCCTGCAGTTGGGACTTATTATAAAAGTCTTCTGAGTGTGTGGGGAAGACCCAGCCAGGGAAACCCTTTTATATTAGGGTTGCCCTGTAACAGTAGTTTCCTTTTTGAGATCTCACGAAAAGTATTCATTATCTTTACTTAAAAATACACAGATGCGTATACCTACAAAATCCTGCTCCCATTTACAGGAATGTGCACTCATGCTTTCCAGTGAAATCTGTAGTGAAAGTCTACACCCAAGTGGTGTTAGGTTGACATACAGGGCATAGAGAAAAATGTGTGGGACACTGAAAAAAAAATGTGGAACTCATCTTAAGAAATTTTGGTTGTTTAAAAATGAAAACACCTAGGAAGGAACAATGAAGAGCTGAGAACAGGGATCACCTTTTCAGCTGAGACGGGGAGAGACCGGAGCTACTCACAATGCCTACGGCTGTCTCCCAGCACGAACCCCGGGGCACGTCCGCTGGGTGCAGGGGTGGCCGAGGAACACTCTCGTTCCAGCCCGAGGAGTTGTAATAGTTGAACAGAGTCCAGTGAGTGATGTTTCTTATGGTCTCTTCATTAGACAGCTGGAATGGAAGACAGAGATGTGGGGCTGGACGAGCCAGGGAGGGCTCAGCTATTTCCACTGGAACGGTTAAAGTCAGCATAAGTCAAACCCCTAACTTCTGCCCTACCCTGCAACAGCCTGTCCAGAAAGGCCTTCCTCTGTCTTTCAGTCTTTACAGGAGAGAGATGAGGCAATGAGCTGAAGTCCACGAATCTTTTCCAAAGAGTTTGGTCTATAAGTTATCTACTCTCTCTCCCTCCCATCATCCTTTCTTCTCTTGATAATATTTATTCAGGATCTATTCTGGGCATATAAAATGATAGTGATACTGAAAGAGAGATGGGGCTGCCTTCAGAAAGTTCACAGTTTAGTAAGTGATAAAAATGAACAGACAGATAATTACAGGAATGGTAAGAGCTGTGGGACATTTTCTCTGGGAACCCAAGAACAGCCACTTGAGACAATGGGGGCCACAAGGCATTGCTGGAGGCAGTGACAGAGAAGCCAGACCTCAGAGATGGTGAGTCAGCTGGTTAAACCCCCAGGAGAAGGGTGGAGGGGGAGGCAAGAGAGCATTTTACCCTGTGGAGAAAATGTGAGGCTCAGCAGGGTGGAACAGTTGATGGGAGTAGGAGGGAAGCCAAAGAGGAAGGTGGAGGAGTAGGTGAGAGCCAGCTCCAGCCACCTCCATGTTTAGAACCTTCTGAGAGCTCCCTGTTGACCTCAGAAAAAATTCATGCTGCTTACTTAGGAGGAAGGGGGGAGGTAGGGGAGGAGGAGGAAAGGTGGGGGGAGAGGGACATCATGACAAGGTCCTTCCCAGTTTCAATTTTCACTCTCCCCTTGTACTGTATCGGTCAGCCATCCAGCCGCTCCACTTGCAGCAGCTGTTCCCTCTGCTTTCTCCAGGGTTTGCTAAGATTTTGCAGGGGGTTCTAGAGTCCCACCTATGCACCTCCATTCTGTCCTGGGTTGCCCTCATTAAGCACATGAGTACTCTCTGCTAACAGTGTGAATACCCTGGGAACAGGACAGTGCCTTGCTCTCTGCTGCACCCCAGGGCCACACATTGTGGGAGCTCCACAGCCATCTTAAATGGTGATGAAAGGTTAAGTCAACCAGGATACATCATCTCAGAGGACACTTCCTCAGCTGGTACATGTTTATGGTAGCTATGAAACCAGACAGGAAAGGGTGCAGATAAAATATGAAGGGTACCCAGTGACATGTACATGACATGAAAAAAGACAACTTAAGAAAAAGATAGTGAAGAATTGCAGCAAAATGTAACAATGGCTATCTTTGGGCCATAGGATTCTGGGGATTTTTTTTCTTCCTTTTACTTTTCTGAACTTTCTAAAATTTATTTAATAAAAAATAATTGTGCCTAAGGAGATTTCTATATTTAAAGGATATATGGTGAACCCCAGGGGATCAGGGGGACCACCTTTACCTTGAGGTGGACATCATCCATTAGGGCCAAGAGGAATGTGTAGAGGTTCCCCAGAAAGAGTGCAAAGATGCGTCCCAGCTGCCACTTGAGCCCAACACGTGGGTGATAATTCTCCAGAGCAGCGATGGCTTCAAACAAAGGGGGACAGAACATCCCAAGCAGGGACATCACAATTTCCACCTGGGGAATCAGGAAAGCCCAGGTCACCTTTCTGGTCTCTATCCCTTGCTCGGCCACCATGTCTGCATCACTGGGGCCACGAGTCTTCTTGTTGTCCCCTCCCCTGCCACTTGCTGTGTGACCCTGAGTAAGAGACTGGCACACCCTGAACAGGCAGCATGTCCCATCCATCGTAACTGCTCTGCAAGTGGTTGCTGTCGTGGCGCTGTTAGTGTTCATAAGAAACTATAAACTTTCTTTGAGAAGTGGATGAGTTAACACCTGGGGCAGTGCTTCACGTTCTGTATGGCTGGGAGCTAGATAGGAGCCCCCACGATATTCCTTATCTCAGAAGCATGGAGGTTGGGCAATTCAGACCACAGACAGGAACAAACCGGAGAGGGACACAGTGACGAGTGTGGCATTTGGAATGGGCTCTCTGGTTGGAGCTCCAGCTCCATCATGCAAAGGCTTTGTAACTTAGAACCTCTCTGAGCTTCTTGTTTCTTCACATGCAAAACAGCATTGTGAGAGGCAGACGGGATAATGCACACAAATCCACGAGTCCAGAGTCTGGCTCTAAGCATTTAATTCTGTCTCCAGTGCTGGGAGAACCTAAAGTAACTAACCCTGACCACAGTAGACATTCTCTCTGCAACTAAAATAGCTTGCCCAGTGGAGAGGGAATTCTTGAACTACTGACCAAACTGCGAGATGGCCAACACTTCTGGGCTGGTCCTGACTCCCTTGGCCTTTCGCTGTCCATCAGTCCGGCTTCTCATTATCTTCATACCTCCATACCTGCTCACATAGTTCTTCCACCATCATTGCACCACCTCCACCACTGCCCTTCTTTACATGTTTGTCTAACACTCAGAGTAACTCTTGCCTTTGCCACAAAATCCTCATCTCTCTAACTCACATGGACAGTTGCACCTGCAACATGTCTCTAACCCAAAGCATTTCATCTGAGTATGTTATTCCTGCTGATAGCTCTTTGCGCTTTGTTTTATACTTGGCAAGTTTGCTTCCAAGGAAACTTCAACCTGCCTAAGGGCAAAATCTATCTTGGGCATTCTTTGTATCCTACTTATAATTTATTGACCCGATGCTGTTGGTGAATTCATTGTAAATTGCATGTATTTAAAAAAATTTAGTCTTATTTATTGCCTTTAAATTATAGTTTTAATCGATTTACATTTATTGTAATCAGTGATATATCTAGATTTAAATCTATCTACTTTTGTGCTTTATATTTGTCCTACCAGTTACGTATTTCCTTTTCTATTCTTTCATGCTTTGTGGGAGGAGACAGATTCTTTCTTATTATTTAGCCCATGATTCTATGGTTTAGTAGTTTTTTTTAAAAAGATTCAGTTTTTATATACATATAAGAACTGGGATGTAGGCCAGAGGTGTGGGGGTGAGAGGATTCACCAGAGACAGAGTAGGGAGCAGAACAAGCGGATCCACTAAAATGCAATGCTGAGGGGAACAGCAGGCAAGATAGGAGAGGTCTGCTGCACCACGTGGGTTAGGACCCTGGAGATCAAACTCATGTTGCAGTGACTGGTGATAGCTCGATCGCACTGTGTCTTTAACCGCTATACCACCAGGCAGGCCTTATGGTTCAGTATTTTTATCTGGGCTTAGATTGATGGTTCTTTTGTAGTCTTACCTGAATTTACTCATTTACCTGTGGTCAGCAGAAGGCTGATGGCTTCACTCACAAGCTTACTGGCTATCACCTAGAAGGAAGCGCTAACTGGGCCATGAGTCCCATCATTCAGCAGGCTAGAATGGGATTGCTCTCGTAGTGGAGGGCTCAGGGTTCACAAGCAACTTTCAAGTTTTGTTGTAGCACAGTTATTATCCCATTGATCAAAGCAAGTCATATGGCCAAACTCAGCTGAATTCAAGGGATGGGAAGCAGATCCCACCTCTATATGCAAAGAATGTGCATACAAGGACGGGAAGAATTTGTAGCCATTTTTGCAGACTACCACAGATGTCAACTTCCCAGAAGAGATTTATGGATCCAATAAAATTACAATAAAACCTTAATGAGTTTTATTGTGTATCTCAATGAGCGAAATAACAGCTATCAAGTCATACTATGAAGACATAGTATACATCAGTGTGTTGTTAGTGCAGGGGTAGACAAATAGACCAATGGAACAGAAGAGAGTCCACAATCACATATGTGCATTAATAGGCCCTGGATTTACAATGTACGGCATCGTACAGCTACAAGGAAAAAAGTCACCATTTTAATAAGGATGTTAGGGTAACTGGTTCTTCAGTTGGCTTATGTATGCTAATTAGACCCAGTTTTATCAAGCTGTAAAAGCCCACTAGCAGGTGACTCTGTTCAAGATGTTCATGCCACTTAACTGGAAAGGGATGAAACCTCACTTCTTTTTTTTTTTTTTAGGGTTATTTATTTATGCATACAAGCACTGGGGTACAGGCCAGAGGTGTGGGGGGGTGAGAGGATTCACCACAGAGAGCGGGGAGCAGAACAGGCAGATCAACAGAAGTACACTGCTGAGGGGAGCAGCGGGCACAGCAGGAGAGGTCTGCCACACCATGTGGGTACCCCCCTGGCCGGTAGCAGGGATCGAACTCGTGCTGCAGTGGCTGCGGTCTGCTTCATAGTGCGTTGCTTAACCCACTGCGCCACCAGGGAGGCCCTGAAACCTCACTTCTAATCCAGACTTTCAATAATTCAGCTGAATGGCACAGGGACCAGTGTGATGGCAGTAGTTACCCAAAATACTCACTTCAGCAGAGCATGCCATGCTTACCTCATTCCTTTCATACCAGCTGACGTTCTGCATTTTGGAGAACTCTTGGGATCGCTTCACGACAAAGTAAATGAGGTACCCACTTCCACACAAACAGCAGATGATGATAAAGTTGGCCAGGACACGGAGAAACCTTGTCAGGTGGATGTTTTCTTCTTTGTTACTCTCTTGCTCATCCACTATGGATTCCTTGGTGTGTGAAAATGAGATGTGAATAATGACAGGCCACCCACCCACAGGAGCCATGGCTGCCGGATCCCCAGGCGACTACTTTCTGCTTCCAGAGATGAAATGATGCCGAGGCAGTGAGGAGAGTGCTGCAGCCCTACAGGGAATTCATTCTTTTCTTTAAGAAAGTGTATTTTTGTTATTGTTATTTCAGCCCAGGGAACAACAAAAGCTGAGACTTCATTGAATACTCACTGTGAGCTAGAAGTTGGGCTAAGCACTGGCCATGGGTTACCCCTCTTCCCAACACAAACCAGTTGAGTAACTATTATAACTGTTATTAATAATGGTATTTAACTATTATATATAATTTTATATATCATATTATATATAATTTATAGATATATAATTTATACACATCATATATTATATATTAATAGTTACATAATATATAATATATAAAACAATATATATTATAATATATAATAATATAACTATTTTATATAACTATTATTATAACCAGTTGAGTAACTATAACTATTATTTCCTACATCACAGATGCTAAGGCCAGAGAGAGTTCAGTCATTGTCTGACTAGGGTGGTTTTTATATCCGTAGATCAAACAGATTAAATGGAATCTTAACAGCAGTGAGTCTTCTCATCCAACGGCTGGCAAACTTTTTCTATAAAAAAATCAGATAGTAAATATTTTTGTCTTTGTAGGCCACACACAATGGTCTTTTGTCTCCGTGCCATTGTAGCAAGGAAGCAACTGCAGACAATGTGTAAATAAGTGTGTGGCTTTCTTTCAACAGAATCTTGCTTACTATGTAGGCAGCAGGCTAAATCCGAACAGTTGGCTGTAGTTCTAATCCATGAACATGGACTAGTTCTCCATTTATTCTGGGTTTCTCAATTTCCTTCAAGACTGTTGTGTACTTTTGGTATGACTGTCTTGCACTTTTTTGGTGGGGGGGGGGGAGTGGCTCAGTTGACTCCTAGGAATATCAAGTTATTTCTCTAGTTTTATTATGAATGGAATTAAAAAATAATTTTCTAATTTGCTGCAAGCTTATAAAAATGCAACACATTCTTATTATAATTCCTGTCTTCTGCATCAGCAATTCTCTATGAGGACAAAATAGCATATGGCAGAGCCAGGATGGAAAGCGAGGTCTCCCGGATAGCATGGCACCCTGGAGACCAAGTACAGCAACTCCCTACAGGCGCTGGTTTAGCTGACGCAGCAGGCAGTTAAACTGATGACTGCACCCAGTTCTCACAGCAGGTGCCTGCGAGGTAAGGGGATTCTTGTTTTTAACAGACTCGGAGGAGCTGTTTTTCCTTCCCAGACATTCAAAGTGCTTCCTAGGCCTTGACCTTCATCGTCTCTCTCTGGGCCTGGAGGAAGAGCCAGTCTCTACTGGTGCCCCACTCTATCCTTGGGTGCTGTGCCAGAGCCCCCCTGCTGTGAGAAGACGGGGTGGGGAAGAGGATGGAGCCAGCTTCCTGTTCCACCCACTGCCCCTCTGGCCGCACATGGGTTCACGCGGCCCAGGGAGAGCTGCTGAGTCCATGGCCTGCTCCTGGTGGGGAGGCCTCCTCCTGCAGGCCTTGGTCATGGGAAGCAGCCCTCTTCTCCAGGAAGGGGAGAGTAGAAGACACGGCAGCCAGCACGCTAGGTTGCTAATCTGACCTCTGCCAGATCCTAAAGTCTGGTTTATCAGACAAGAGAAATGCTGAGCTATCAAGCACTTTGGGTAGTTTTTACGGTCATGGAGGAAAATAATCAGACTTGTAATGCTTCTCTCTTGCAGCCTCCATCTTCATTCATCTGCTTTCCCTCCAGTTATTTTATATTCTATAGGTCACCTCTGTTGTGAACAAATGATTAAGTGCTTCCATGATTGATTCCTTGTTCCCCCAAGCTAGGGTCCTTACCTCTTTCTGGATAATCTAGTCACTTAGGACACTTCAAACAAAACCAAACCAATGCCAGGACCCAACCCAAACCAATGATACTAGAATCTCTGGGTGTGGGGTCTGGAAGGTTCTGAAAGTTCCTTAGGTGACTCAAGCATACACAGACAGCGAGAATTGCTGTTGAAAATGAGTGCTTTCACTCTCTCCTGCAGAAAACAACTGTAGAGGGATGCAGGTGGGGCCTGGTGCCACCCTGGTACGCTGTACGTTAGGAAGCAGCTGGTGGGGGCAGCCCATGAGCATTTCTGCCCAGCATCCTGCTTGTGGGAAGCTCGAGAGCCCGTCCCGCTTGTGGGAGAGTTCTTGCTACACACTATGTGGCGTTCTGATAGCCCATGCTGCAGCTGGAGAATGACCGATGACCACCCAACGACCGCGGGGACCCCGAGTCTCCCCACGGAGTGGGAGCTGCGCCGTGACTACCTTGAAGCTGGTGGTGATGGAGGCGTACTTGTTGTCCGCCGTCTCCGAGTTCCCGATCAGGTAGTCCCAGCTGGTGAACATCTTGAAGCTGAACGTGAAGTTATCACTCTCGCCTTCGCCCACGCTGCCCTGGGTGTTGCTGGCCATCCTGTGGGGCACGCGGGCGGTGAGGCTGCCGGCTTCTGCCACGGCACCCTGGGGAATCTTGGCCTGGGCTGGGCTTGGGCAGAGATCCCGGACTCCCAGCCAGGGGCATGAGCCAGTAGGGTGCGAGCCGCCAGTTGACTGAGTGACGGAGGGCCTCCCCAGCAACTCGCTCTCGGGCACCGAGAGCCGGCAGCACGGAGGACGCTTGGCCATGCTGTCTACTCTCAGGCCAGACTTCCTGCGGCTTCAGTCCCTGAAACGTCCTTGTAGAGCTCGCTTCGCAGAGGAATACCCCCTTCTAATTCATTTATGTATTTCTTGAACAGAAAATGTATTTCTTCTGATGTGAAATCCTATAAGCCCTGAGGCCATTGGTACCACAACCATGTAACACATCCCCCCATTTTTTGAAAAAAGATTTTATAGGGGCCTCCCTGGTGGTGCAGTGGGTTGAGCACCGCACTGTGAGGCATCTGCTGCACAGCAGTGCGAGTTCGAATCCCGGCTAGGGAGGGGACCCACAGGGCGCAGCTGACTTCGCCTGCCTTGCCCGCTGCTCCCCTCAGCAGTGTATTTCAGTCGTCTGCCTGTTCTGTTCCCCACTCTGTCTCTGGCCCCGTGCCTCTGGCCTGTACCCTCAGAGCTTATCTGCATAAATAAATAAATCTTTTTAAAAAAAAGATTTTATATACTTATGCATATAAGAGCTGGGGTACAGGCCAGAGGTGTGGGGTAGAGGGTGATGTGTGTGTGAGAGGAGTCACCAGAGACAGAGTGGGGAGCAGAACAGGCAGATGGACTGAAACACACTGCTGAAGGAAGCAGGGGCCAAGGCAGGAGAGGTCTGCTGGGCCATGTGGGTCCCCTCCCTGGCAGGGGATCAAACTCGCCCTGTTGTGCTGCAGATGCTTCACAGCACAGCGCTCAACCCACTGCGCCACCAGGGAGGCCCAACACATCCTTTTTTAAGCAGACTTGGTGGGAGGCACCAGGACCTGCCTGTAGTCTGCCAGTTCACCTCAGCATGCCTCAGGCTCTCTTTGTTGGGTCCTGTGGGAGTCAGAACGCCAGGCTTTGCTTTTTCGGGCGGTTGGGGCGGGGGCGGGAGCGTGTGCCTCTCTTACTCTGACTGGTTTTTGGGCTTTGCTGTTCCAGGGACTTACCTCGCTTAATTGAGCTTTTGGTTCATCAAAGAACTGTTCCACATCCCTACATTTATCTGGCATGAAACGCAACAGAATGAGGGCTCAGAATGACGCCACGCCAGTCTCCTTGCTTTTCCCCTTTCGTGTGGTAGAGCCAACACCCCCGTGGACTGTGTGTCCTCACACGCACGAACAGTGGCCTTTCCCACCCCAACCCATGATGAGCTAGAAGGTGAAGTGGGCTCTTGCACCGCCCTTTCAGGGTTCTAACCAGGCTTGGAGAAAGCTCCCTGCCTCTTCTGCAGACCCAGCCCCCACGCTCTTCCAGGAGAAGGGGACCCTAGGGGCCTGGCTAGAGGGTGGGTGGGTCCTGGTGGTCCGGTTCATGCAGGAGACTGTTCCTCACTCCCTCCCTGTTCCCCAGATGACTGCAGGCCTGACTTAGAAGAAAGTAACTCATGGGCTGGACCACAATTTTTTTCTTCTCTCTCTTTTTTAAAATTCTTTTTTCTTTGATATTGGGTCAGAGTTTTTTTTCAGAGAACATGAATTAAGAAGCACAGACAGGGGCCTCCCTGGTGGTGCAAGGGGTTGAGTGCCACACCATGGGGCTTCTGCAGCCACTGCAGTGTGAGTTCAAACCCCAGCCAGGGAGGGACCCCACATGGCGCAGCAAACCTCTCCTGCCTCGCCCGCTGGTCCCCTCAGCAGTGTGTTTCAGTCAATTCTGAACTATTCTGCCTATTCTGCACCCCAATCTGTCTCTGGTGAATCCTCTCACCCCTCACCTCTAGCCTGTACCCCAGCTCTTATATGCACAAATAAATAAAATCTTTTTTTTTTTTTTAAAAAAGACACACCGACATATTAAAGGCCATTGCTGATCACAGAGACAGTATTGAGACCAGAGAGGACACCACAGCTTGCCACAGCCACCTACATTTATTCCAGCTTATTGTTTGTATCCTGATGAGTGCCACACTCTGTTCTTCCACACAAGCTGAAGTTACAGAGCACATAGAACTTCCTTGAGGAAGATGAGCTCCAGGGAAAGCAGCAGCAGGCCTCCAGCAAACTCCTCCATCCCTGCCTTGCCCTACCTTAAGTCACACTGATCTTCTGATGGCAAATACTCACTCGGGTATCTACTGCCCCAGGGCCCTTGCACATGCTTTTCCTTTGCCTAAAATGCCGTGCCCAAGACTTTAAGTAGGGCTGGCAGTCCTCAGCCTCGTCAAAAGGAGTTTCTATTCCATTTCCCAGAATTTCCCCTATCAGCCTGTTTATATCTCTTCTGCCACATACTATAGTCACATCTGCTCTGTGCGGGCACACAGTAGCCCTAGCCCTGGGGAACAGAGGAGAAAGCTGTAAACCAGACAGTGATACTCACGATCTAATGACAATCATCAGGCTGTAGCCGAACACGCTGACCCCCACCATGAAGTAGGCCATGGGCAACCTGTACCGCAGCCACCCGATGGCCCTCTGGTTGTTGTAGTAGCCGTAGAAGAGAGCAGAATACTTGATGTAGCCCTGTGGGACAGAAAATCCAAACACTCCGGGTTTGTAAGTTCAGCACAAACATCAGACACTTTCCTTCTACCGGATTCCTTCTCGGGGCTTTTATGGCAGTCGGAGGGGAGGAAGGAAGAGTCTGGGATAGTCTCCTTCTGCTATGTCCCCCATATCTCTGTGTCTTCCCCTCTTTCTTTTTCCATTTTCCAGCCTTTCAATATGCAGAGTGCATAGAATGCAGGCCAGAGAGGAGAGTGTTGTTAACACTCAGATAAAACGTGGGATGAGGGTTGTGTGGGCACCAGCAGGCACACGCCCCTAAAGCTCCAAATTTTTTTGGATTTGGGGGTGATGGAATTGAGCGAGACCAAAATGGGGTGCACAGGATGACTCCCAGTTTCCAGACCTAGATGAACAGTGACTCCAGGGCAGGAGGGGGAAAGGAGATGTGGGCTCGGTGGGACAGATGCTGAATCGGAGAGCCAGGTAGGACATTTCACGGAAGATGAAAAATTGGGGAACGGTTAGAGTGGGGATAGTTCTGGGGGCTTGTAGTGGTTGTGGGTAAAGAAAACCACCCAGCGAGACCACCTGATGCAGAGCCGGCAGAATGAGGGAGCCGAGGCCTGATGAGGTGTCAGGTCCCTCAGCGTGTGCAGTTGGAGAGAGATCACACCCACAAGGGACCCGAGGGTGACTACGGAGAGACAAGGCTGGTTCCCTTGCGGGTGCTCCGACACTGCCGGATCAGCACACTGCTTTTCATCACTAAATGAGACATCTCACACCTCTCCGTGCAACCTCCATAACCCTCATAATCACGGCGTGGAAGCGGCTGGCCTGCTGGCAGGGGTACCTCAAAATCCCAAAGGACAGAAAAATCCATGGCTTTCTCTTCCTCAGCCCGAGGCACTGTTTTTCTGGGGATACTTCCATAGGGCACGCCCATCAGGACCTGGCAGGGCACAGAGCCGCCGATTTCACAGGGGAAAATACAGATGCACAAAGACGTTCTGGGTTAAACACGTTCCTCCTCAGTGGAGGTCACTTTCTCGGTTTTGAAGTATCAATTCATTGTACAAATGTGAAAAAGTACAGGGGCCTCCCCGGTGGTGCATCAGTTTAAGCAATGCAGAACAGGCAGATCTACTGAAATACACTGCTGAAGGAAGCAGCGGACGAGGCAGGAGAGGTCTGCCTCACCATGTGGGTCACCTGCCTGGCCAGCAGCAGGGATCGAACTCGTGCTGCAGTGGCTGCGGTTTGTTTCATAGTGCGTTGCTTAACCCACTGTGCCACCAGGGAGGCCCAGGACTGGCTTTTTTATGTTAAGTTTTCCTTTCTGACAATATGTGCTTCCATTTCTTCAGTCTTAATTTTGTCCTGGAATGCTTTACATTGTTTCTTATAGAAATATAATTTTAAGTTTATTACTAGTTATTTTATAGACTTAATGCTATTATGAGTGTGAAATCTTTATTTTAAATACCATTTCAAATAATATTAAGAGTATAGTATTTCACCATTTAATGTAACATTTCTTTTGTTTGTTAATGTATAGGTTCACCACTTTTAGGTAATTCCTTCTATTATTGATTTTCGTTTATATTCTTATTGGGAAAAATGCACATACTAGTACATATATGATACAGTACATTATTTACATGTATATATTATGTACGTGTATATAATGTATATCACATATACCCACATGGCACTGTGGACCTCTCCTGCCTCACCTGCTGTTCCCCTCAGCTGTTCCCCTCTGCCTATTCTGCTCCCCGCTCTGTCTCTGGTGGATCCTCTCCCCTCCCACACCTCTGACCTGAACCCCAGTGCTTGTATGCATAAATAAAATCTTTAAAAAAAAAAAGGTTAAGTCACGAGGTGAGGTCAGTCTAGTCTATGAATGCAAAGGAAGGGGATTACACGAGGACATGATACCAAGAGGTGGGGCTCACTGGGGGCCATCATAGACATCTCCTACCACAGGAGCTTTTGAACTGGGCTGCTGAGACCACACCCTCAGATATTTAATGGGTTGGGTCTAGGACACGACATTAAAAAAAACAGCAGTGATTTTTCACGAGCAGCCGCTGTTGAACAAGAGGTCTGTGAGCTCTCTCCGTGAGCCCAGGTACCAGCTCCTGTAACACAACGAAGGGTAGGGAGGGCAATTGTCATTAAGGCCAACAAGGTTCATGCCATTAAAATGGTACTGAGGGTTTATGGCAAAGGAAGATGCATACGAGGAGTTCTGTTCAAGTTGTCTACTGTTCAAGCACTTTTAACATTCTTATTCCCAAATCCTCTGATTCGCTGTGGTTAGCCTGAGACTGTGGGGCTATCTGATCGTCTGGCTCATAAAACGCTTGGGCCTCGAAATTATTTGTCCTTGACCAACAGGGTATCTCCTCCACTCTAGTCGCAGTGGATTTGGATGTGTCTGGTGCTATGGGGCCAGCTGCCTATGATGCTGCGTGAGAAGGCATCTTGGACACGCCATAGCCTCCACTGCTGTCATCCAAATTCATCAAGCGTTGTCTGTTTCACTTCTCCCTAACTCCTCTTTTTTTAGACATTTCCATTGCGACTACCCCGAGCTACTGCAACAGGCTCCTCCTTGACTTTCGCCTCTCCCCTTCTCCCCCGCAGTGGTGCCCCCTCCCAGCCAGCACCACCTGCCCGCTCAGGTCTCCCCACGCTGCTCCAATATGACCTTCCCAATCAAGTCAAGGCACTTCTGCCCTCGACAGTTCAGGTCTGGGCTGCTTCTTTGGAATGCGCCAGTCACTAAGTTTTCCATGTTCCCATACCCCATGATACGAAGTCACTATAAATCGTATCAATTTATAAATATATAAAATTTAATGCTTCCCTTCAGGAAGAAACTCAGAATCCTTACAATTATTCAGCTTCCCCAATGACTGCCTTTCTGGACCATTGGACAGCAAAACTTCAGCAATGTCTCACAGGCATTCACCATTTAAATATGACTTCTTCTCATGCAATTAACCCATTTGGGATCAAAAACTCCCAGGAAGAAAGCAAAGAGCTCTGTGAAGGTAAATTTCCCAGTGGCGACTTCCTTGACTATGGAGGGAAGAAATGAAACCTGCAGTTAGCTTCTGGCAATATCTTCCTCTGGAGGAGAACATTCCCCCGGTGTAAGAATGTTTGTGCACACTTGCCAGAAGTTAATATTCTTATATCTGGGTCCCAGAGTAATAACAGCTTAAGAATTTCTATCCAACTAATGGACTCATAACTCTTGATTTCCAGGCATGTATATAAAGGAGTATAAAGTCTAGTTAATGATATTTATAAGTACTCTTCTTAGGTAATGCAGAAAAGAATTCAGTGGTTTAATGACACAATACTCCTTTGCTACAAGTGCTATTAGAACACACCATCGATCTCTTTAACTAATCTGATTTAATTCACATTCTATGGAAGTCTCTCAATTTCCTGCAAGGTGATGTGCAGAAAGTTTCTCAAGGATGTCACTACAGGTGGATACTGATATGCTCACAGACCCATCTATAATAAAGTGGAATCAGTAAGCTATCATAGAAGCAAGTAATAAAGCCGACTGGGGAATTAGAAGCTGTTGAAGTCAGTCCTCTGGGCGTTAAGCACCAGCACCAAACAGTGCAGGGCAGGGCTGTGCAAATTACTGTGCTTGAGCCTAGTGAGCCACAGGGGTCCCTGAAGCCCCAGGTCAACACTGTATTCCTGGGATATCAGCCTCTACAAATCACGGTAACTTTGCACTCGTTGCTTAGTCCTCCTTTTTTTTTTTAAGATTTATTTATTTATGCATACAAGAACTGGGGTACAGACCAGACGTAGGGAGGGGCTGGTGAAAGGATTTACCAGAGACAGAGGCGGGACAGAACAGGCAGATCAGCAGAAATACACTGCTGAGGGGAGCAGCGGGCAAGGTAGGTCTGCTGTGCCATGTGGGTCACCCCCTGCCTTCCCCCCGCCACCTCCTGCCCCCCCCCACCTCCCACCCCGCCCGGTCCTGCGGCAGGGATCGAACTCATGCTGCAGGGGCTGTGGTCTGCTTCATAGTGCATTGCTTAACCCATTGTGTCACTAGGGAGGCCCCTGCTTATTCATTTTTATTTCTCAGTCTACTCACATATAAGATTATATCAGTACCCATAATGAGATTGTATCTGGGACAATAATGAGGAGTGCTGTTCAAATACCAGGGCTTTGGGGGTTAATAATTATAATATAATGCTGTCTATCTCTTTCTGGCCACCCCCCCCAACGGTAAATGAACAAAAGTGCACTGAGATAATTAATTCTCTACCGATCTTAAAGAAAAGGAATGGTAGAAAATGTGGGATCCACCTCTTGATTCAGAAACACAGTGATTTTGACTCTACTCTTTATACTGAACTATCTGGGCAATTGATCTAAATATAGAATTTTAAATGAGCGTCTGATTCGCCACATTTCATGAAGATAAATTATGATGGGGGTCATGATAAGCCTCAACACTATCCAAAAACGTAGGATGTTCTTTTCTTACCTCTGGGATTATGACCAGACCAAATATTAAGCCAAAAAGGACAAGGTTAACGCCGTACATCCACCGGAGAAAGATGAAATATGACGCCACTGAAGAACCAAAGTGACCTGGCGAGAGGAGACGGAGGGTTTAAGTGTTGCAGGAGGAATCACCTTATGCGTGTGATGGATTCAATTTTCACATCAGTTGGTGGAACAGACACCCCGATGCCCATTTTCTTTTTCTAGATAAATTGAAGCTCTGTGGCATTATTTGACTTGCTGAAGCTCCCACAATCAGAAACTGAAGAAGCGCAATATTAACCTTGGGTTAACCAGCCCAAAGTCTATATTGTCTTTCTCATGCACCAGAACCTATGAAACAATCTTGTCAACTGGTCGAGAACACTATGCAAGCCCTTGGAAAACTTTTCAGTATACCAAATAAAAATAATAACAAAAATACTTACTTTCAATGTCCTTGATCTTCATTTCCCAGGGAATACACTGGGTCTTGAAATTATCAAAATCTCTCTTAAACTTGACCCATTTCTGAAATTGAACAAGTAACACCTTCAGTTCATCAACATGCTGCTTTGGGGCCCGGAGGGCACGCTGAGTGCACAGGGATGCTGACGCAGCAACACGGGGCTGGCACGTGGGCATGGCTCCCATCCTGGGGTCCTTAAGTCCAGGTTGCCAGAGGTGGACGTCCAAGTCTTCATTTTGCAAAGACAGGTGTGAAATGAAAGAAAAGTCAAGGTATCAGAGTACCTTGCATTTGGCTACACTGTTATCGAAATTTCAGATGAGGACAGTTTATATGATGATTTAGAAATTTGGGGTATAATTAGGGCTTAGGGGATCAAATTGGGTCAGCAACTTTTTTTTTTAAAAAGACTTTATTTATTTATGAATAAAAGCACTGGGGGAACAGTGCCAAAGGTGTGGGGGATGAGAGGATTCACCAGAGACAGAGTGGGGAGCAAAACAGGCAGAGCGACTGAAACACACTGCTGATGGAGCAAGCAGACAAGACCTGAGAGGTCTGCTGCGCCATGTGGGTCACCCCCCTGGCTAGGGGCAGGGATGGAACTCGTGTTGCAGTAGCTGTGGTTTGCTTCATAGTGTGTTGCTTAACCCACTGAGCCACCAGGGAGGCCCTGGGTCAGCAACTTCTGATACAACTTACTTTATGGTAAACCAAAAGCTCAAAGGAAAAAGAAAACCTCACGATTCTCACTACCACATCTGTTACACACCTAAGTGCCTGAATCGGATTGGAATTGCTGCTTAACTCTGACGCTAGCAGAATTGGCCAAGAGGCCTCAGTCCTTTGCTTCCCAGTCCGCTCCTGTTTTTTTCTGAATGGCTTTAGGAAGGCATTTTGCCTCTTCCCACCGAAGGTTCTGCACTCCAACACTCAGCGTTTGTACCAGTCAGAAACCCAGTGGCTGTCTGTCTGCTGCGTGGAAATCTGTCAGTTCTTTAGGGACTCACCAGTGTCTCCACCTTCTGGAAGTAAATCCATTTGGAATTGAAAACACAGGGGAAAAGAAGGCAAAGAGGCAGTATGGAGACAGCCTAAGCTCAGTTTTTAATATTCAAAGGTCCTCTAAGAACTTGTTCATGAAGGAAATGAGATTTTCCCTTGTAAAATCACTAATGGCTCAAAGGGAAATGTTGCATGAAAGAATCAAATGGGCCTCCAGCCTCGAAGCACTGATCATATCTGGATCAGGAAATTACTGTTTAAGGAAGGAAACTGCCTGGGAGAAGTGGGCGCTAGTCACAGAATCGGGAGAGGAAGCCATTTGCAAAACGCTGCCAATGAGGCAGACATCCCAGTGACAGAAAGGGAGGGGCATGGGGGATGGCAGGTTCTGGACCCTGGACCTTCCAGTCCCACGACCTCACCTACCTCTCCTGAGTTCTGATTCTGGACTCAAATGTCAACCATGACTAATTTGGCCTAAGAGGTAGGCCTGTCTAAAAGGAAAACAGTACCCATCACCTGGACTGTGACTATTTTGGTTTCAGTAGCAGTGATTTTTCATTTCAAATTAATGGATTGGAATTGGGTTTATGGTTTAGCTTCCCACTGTAAGTAATTTACTATCAAAATCAAAAGGCCTGCGGATGTGGACTTCAAACTTTCTCCTTTTTGCATAAGTTACTTCTCCTTGCAAATTAATAATCTAGCATTTGGTTTTATATGTCAGTTTCATAAGCTTTATTAATGTGAGTCCTCCCCCAAGAGATGAATCTCCTGATGGGATGCTGATAAAATCAGTACAAAATACAGGCTGCATGACTAAGGGCCAGCAGGGGTAATGAGTGTTGCTAAGTGAGGCCCTGGAGACAGAGCCTGCCAATTGGTTGCTTGGCAACCACTCAACAGCTCTTCAAGGCTGTGGGCACCTGGACAAAGAGCTCTGGAGGTGGGGGCTGGTGTAGAGAGAGGCCTGGGAGAAGCTCTGCTTTGAAGTTCTTAACCCTTGATTCACAGAATCAGAACCCAGGGCTGGGGTGTGTGTGGCCAGAGACCTCTACGCCTTCCTTAGAGCTGGGTGACATGTAGCTACTGATCTGGGACTGGGTTATCAGTTCTCTCCAGTTATGTATAGAAAAATGTATTTCTATATATAATTTTGTAGTAAGATATAGGCAAGCTACACATCCTGTCTTCGGATAAGATCTGCAGCTGAATGACTAAAAACAAATAGTGAGGCCTTAGAAATAGTGCCCCTGAACAAGGAAAGGAGGACACCATTCTTAGAGACTTTTGGAAGTCATTTCCTCTGGGATATATACATTTTGGGTACTGGTTTAGTTGTGTTCTTTTTTATTTATTTATTTTAAAGCAGTGTTTATTTCTTTTTAAAAGAAGATTTATTCTTATTTATTTATGCATACAAGAACTGGGATACAGGCCGGAGTTGCAGGGGAGGTGTGGGAGGATTCACCAGAGACAGAGTGGGGAGCAAAACAGGCAGACTGAATGAAATACACTGCTAAGGGGAGCAGCGGGTGAGAGGAGAGGACTGCTGTGCCATGTGGGTCAGCTACCTGGCCAGGGACTGAACTCATGCTGCAGAGGCTGATATAGCTTGACAGCACTGAGACTTTAATCCCTGTGCCACCAGGGAGGCCTCAAGTTTACCAGTGTTCTTAACAGGATATAAAAAATAAGATTTCTATTGTAAAGAATAACAAGAATATAGGTGAAACAGAAGGATAGCAAGATGGCTAAAAGCTCAGTAATAGGATGAAAATAAACATTGTATATAATAGAGACTATAACTGAAACAAGAAATTGACTCAGTGATATTGAGAATTAACCTGAGAATTTCTAAGGCTGCAAAGAGAGAGAAAGCAAAGAATTAAAAGCAATGAGGGAAAGTAAAGAAAGAAGACAGAGACTGGGCAACCAACCATTTTTTCCCTAAAGAAGATGCTAGAAATGCCCGACTAAAATCATGAGTGAACAGAATCATTTATCAAGATACATAGGAAGAGGACATTCCCCAGTTGGGAAAAAAGCTCTGAGTGTACATTTGTTTAGTGGTAGTTTCTAGATAAAATTAATAAAATGATGCATAGGTAGTTGTCAAACATTTACAACTGAAAAAAGGTTAAAAAATAATATCAGAAATAAAAGATTCAAATACAACATATACAGAAACTAATTACAAAAATGGGACTACCACATGCAGCTTCCTGGTAATCCACTTGAAAATCTAATTGAAATGATCAAGTTGGGGGAAGAATGTAAAATGCCAAAATTGGGTCTCCCTGGTGGCACAAGGGAGCATCTGAAGCCACTGTAGCACAAGTTCAAACCCCCACCAGGGAGGGGACCCACATGGCACAGCAGACCTCTCCTGCCTCCTCACTGCTCCCCTCAGCAGTGTACTTCAGTCAATCTGCCTGTTCTGTTCCCCACTCTGTCTCTGGTGGATACTCTCACCCTGCCACACCTCTGGCCTGTACCCCAGTTCTTGTATGCATAAATTAAAAATAAAAACAAACTAAAATGCCAAAATGGTCCCAAGAAATAGTTAAAATGTGAATATATAATATATAATACATAGGGAAAACAAAAAATTATCAAGGTAGTCTACAAGAATGGTGCCTGATCTATAAAGTTTTAAGGATGTCCTCTTTCAAATTTCCTTCAAATTAATAGTTATTCTTTATAAACTGATTAATAGCATAAAGAGGAGCTAGCCTTATTCATTTAACAATGGAAAGCAAATGCAACCCTAGTACTAAAATCTGCCAAGATAATACAGGTGCACCTGCATACACACATAAATCCAAAGCAATCTTAAAAGCCATAAATGAAATTTTGGAAAATCAAATGCACCTGTGGGGCTAGAAATAATGCATCATGACTGAGGTTATCCCAGAAATAAAAGGAAGCTCAATAATAATAAAATCAAATATCTGTTTCCAATAAAATAGAAGTCTGCTGAAGGATATGTTCTTATTTTGAGAAGGAAAATCTATTACAAGTCAACACTGTCATCAACTTAATGTGAAATACTAGAGTTAGTCTCAAGAAAGAGACACGTGATCACCACCTATCTGAGATTGTTCTAGTATTGTTAACCCACACTTGAGAATAAGATGCGAGATCTCATTTAGAAGAACCCAACAAAGTTTCTTTATATATATAGCCGGATGAAATGACCAAATAGAGAATACAATAAAAGAAGCAGATAAGAAATAAATACACAAATCTGTAGCTTTCCTATATACCAACAGTAACTATTACTAAATAAATGGAAAAATGATCCCATTCACAAAAGCAATGAAAACATAAACACTATAGAAATAAATTTAAGACACAAAAAAGATCCATATGAAGAAAATGACAAATTTTGCTGGAGGATGTAAAATAAGGCTTGAGAAATGGATCATATGATTAGATGCAGAGACTGAATAGTGTATAGATGAATTTTCCCAAGTTAAATCAAGGACTAAAGCAATCCCAAACAAATCTATGGGCTATACTTGGCAAAGTGATTTAAAAAATGTATATTGAAGCACAGACAAAGCTAGCCAACACATTTTGGAAAAACAGTAGTAAAAATGAGGAAGTCAACACTATACACACGAGATGGTAAATTCAAATAAAAGTTCCCAAACAGACCCAATATAAGGACGAAGTGAATGAAAACAGTTTCTCAAGTTGGTAGGTGAAGGGCAGACACCTTAGTAAGTTCCAGATGCATCAGTCATAGAACAGCCCCTGAACCTGAATGAGAGACCAGGTGATGATGTAACTCACCAGAGCAGAGCTTCCCCCTCCCAGAGGGCTGCACTTTAACCCCCAAGACACCTTAACCCCCAAGACACAGATCACATCACAGCAAATCAAACAATGTGTCCAGATTCAGGTTTGGGGGGGGGGGGAGGAAGGATCCTAGTGGTTTTAACATCAATTCTGTGACTAGTTTTTTGCTTATGAGGAAACAAATGCCAAGTACATTGAAGACCTCATGGTAAATGAGTGAAACGGGAAGGGTACAGTTGGCTCCCATTCCTGGATGAATTGGAACGAGAAGCCAGGCCGCAGGCACACAGTTCTGGGGTGGCGGGCACCAGTGAGGCTGGCAGGTGCCTGCGGAGGTCACGCACAGCCAACAGCCCAGCAAAACCCCCAGATTTGCGGCCTCTGCACACGCACCTTTGCCATCAGCATCCTATAGGCGTAGAACCGCCTGCCTTTCCCCTTCCCCAAAGCTCCTTCGTACTTCTCCACAAATTCTTGGGCTTCCCTGGTTAGGAAAAAAAATAAAGGGCAGGAATTCAATAATCCCTAAACAAAAGAAATCTGAACTATGGAGTGAACTTGAGGCCAAAAGCCTTTGGTGTTTTATATCCTAATACACAGTAGGTATCTGCAGGCAGAATTTTGTTCCTCATGACCTTTGCCCCCTGGAGGTAAATCCCTGAATGGCAAAAGGGATTTTTGCAGATCCCTGACGTCACAACAGGGATATGATCCTAGATTATTTGAAGGGCCCAGTGCAACCACATGAGCCTCAGAAACAGAAGAGGAAGACAGAAGAGAGAGATGTGGTAGGTGGACAGGCAAGTCAGAGAACTCTGAAACTGAAGACTTCTCGACCCTCTATTCCTAGGGCCCCTTTGGAGGATGCCACATAGAAAGCCAGAAAAAGAAATGAATTCTGCTCAAAGTGGAAGAGGACCTGGAGCGTGAGGAGGCACCACAACTCTGCAGATACCTGGTAAAGCCCTGTTTAGAGAATCCAGCCTTGCCATGTGGAACTTCCAGGCCGTCAAAGTGTGAACTGTGAAATGAATGTTGCTTTGACTTTTAAGAATACGGTCATTTGTTACAGCAGAAATTGGGAGTGAATTCAGCATTCAGTAGAGATTGTGGAGTGCATGCGTGCTGAGTGGACCTTGAGTGAGGGATTGTACATCTGGGGAAGGCTGGATGAGAAACACATGGATCAGTTTGTCTAGCAGATATTGTCCAGGAAGGTGCTGGAACTGGTGAGGACTGGCTCCTAAGGATGTACGAATCAGCTGGTAAACTTTGACAGTTTGAAATTGGTCATGGTGGAAGTATCTAGAACATGACATCAACAAATGCTATGCATCAGAATCTAGTAGACCCAGCTTGGCAAACAAGAGCATCCAGTGCCTTGGAGGGGACAGTGCCTTGGAGTTCGAAGGGGCATTAAGTATTTCAGCCTGCTGGCAGGGGTCGGGGGCAATGGGAATCTTCCTGTAGAGGGGACACTCGGGCACTAGTCTTACAGCTAGGTGGGCCAGCAGGTAGCAAAGAACATCCAGCAGGCGCACCGGCTAGAGAGAAGACCTAGAGGCTGGAGAGCCACAGAGTTGATTCTCAGATAAGAAGTCTTGGGAGAGGGAAGAGGAGAGAGGTGGAACTGCAGGGAAGAGACCACTGTGTGCCCAGAAGACCTGCTCCAGGGAGAGCACAGGAGTCTTTTCAGCTCCCGGGCCTTCCACTTCCCACCCTCACATGAGGCCCTCAAGCTTGGAGGAGCTGTCAGATTCTCTGGGCAGCTCAATGGCTCTGGGGGTGTTTGAGGTCTCTGAGACCTCCACTTCTGAGATCTCCTTTTCATAAGCCTCCAGGCTGCTTTCCCCCCTTTGTTAGTAAAAGGTGTGTTCAGGGGACAGCCTAGTAGGGGTGAGGTTCTGTGAGAATGACTGATAGATGCTCTGCCCCTGGGGGAGCAGGAACCCAGCTCTGGGGGAGCACGGAGGAGAGACTGAGAAAGAAGGAGCTGGAAGGGAAGTCATCCAGCTGCCTGACAAAAACTGCAGCCAGAGGGGGTGTTTTAAACTAAGCAAATTAAAGTAAAACCCAAAACTCATAGTTTCTCAGTTGCACTTAGGACTTTTCCAGCACTCACTAGATGTGGCTAGCGCTGCTCTATTAGTGCAGACTTGGGGACCTTCTAGCATGCCAGAAAGTGCTGTTGGTCAGTACAGGCCTGGAGGCAGCGCGGGCCTCCTGTAGCTGCCGCAGAGGAGATGCGGGACTGCCGCTGGGCAGTGGGGTAAGTTTGATTTACCAGAAGCCCCGTCAGGGTCCGCACAGTTTGTGCTGCCAGCATCTGCCAAGTTGTCCAGCGCAATGAAGGGCGCTGCGGCTGACTTGAGCAAGGAGGAAATTCAGGTGAGTCAGGGTTCAGGAAAAATGGTTTTAGAGAAGGAAGGGGAAAGGAAGTGACACTGCCGTGAACATTAATAAACAGACATGCCATATAAGAGTTGGGGAGGCTAAAAGAAGAGTTTCCGTACACGCGCTCTGCGCACAGTGCAGAATCCAACCTGAAGAGTGAGGCTTTGCATCTTCCTCTGGAAGAGATGGCTGCCTGCATCCCCGCAGTGGGAGGAAGGAGAGGCTCCGCCCCCACCCTGCCCAGCAACTGCTCAGCCAATGAGAACACGTTGTAGCCAGCCAATGAGAAGCCACCACACTTCCAATGCCCAGTTCCCTCCAATGGATTCTTGGATTCTAACAACCCCTCTAATTTCAATGTAAGTATAGACTGTTTCTTTTGTTCTAGAAAGTGAGCTCTTTTCATCTTGGGACCCCAGGTTCAGAATTGCTTTTTGTTGTTATTTCTGAATAAATGTATCCTACTGGTGAAATAACTGTCTGGTTGCTTGTTTGCGGGCAACAAGCCTAACCCTATGGATGAGGGAATTGGGGGGAGGAGGATGGTCATGCTGGATGGGAGTTTTTTGGTAGAAAACCAGAAGTTAAGCAATGTGCCTCCTGCCCTCCCCCCCCCCAACAGCAGCTGACTCCATCATAAAATGCTTGGCATGCCAGCCTTCCCTGGGAAACCCAGAGAAGGTACCGAGCTGACAGTGGGGGTCATTGGCCTGGGTATGGGGCTCCTTACCAATCACAGAGAAGTATTCGCGGAGCATCACTGCAAGCTTAGGCAGTGGAGACACCGGGTAGCCAAGGCAGACCCTCTCTCAGCCCTCCACACTGCAAGTGAGAGTGTGCTACATGCAGAGAGATTCGGGTGCTTCAAGAGCACGAGGGTTCTGAACTTGTTAAGGTATGTGTGTGTAGGGGGGTGAAAGGTGGGGCACACACCTGTGAGGTTGTGAGGGCGTACAGAAGGGCCAGATGAGGTGGGATGCAGGACAGAAAGGGCAGCGGAGGTGGAAGGGTGTAGGTCTGAGTGCCAAGAGCCTCCATCTGTTCCCCTGGCCCCTCTTGGTGCTGGTTGGCATCAGCTGTCAGTCACCTGTCACAGCTCACTCACTTATGCCTGTTTTGGTTCTCACATCTCCCCAAAGCTGTGGTTGTGCTGGGCATAAAGAAGGACCAAAGCAGAAGGTGAGTCCCCTTTCCTGCCAAGTCACAATGGGGCAGAGAGGAGGAAAATACTCAGGTGCTCACCAGAAGCTGAACCTTGGTTGACCACCGCCTCTCACCTGAGTTCCCTAAGCTTCTTGGCCATGGGCCAAGGTTTGTTCCGCATGGCGGCAATGAGCTTCTTCTTGTCTTCTACCTGCTCCAGGATCTGGGCCAGTTCCTCCTCGGACAGAGACTCCCCACCAGAGGCACTTGAGACCAAAGAGGACGATCTGGAGGCAGAGACAGAAGGGGCAGAGACAGTGAAAAGGAAGAGAGTGTCCTCAGTTCTCTGTGAGATGCAGACGCCCACCAGCAAGACGACTGGCTGTGCTCCCCTGACCTGCCGCCGGGTCACCCTCCAGCTGCGCCGTTGAGAGGAGTCAGTGGCTGCGGCTACGCCACCTGCGGTCGTCCTGGTCATCTTCCCCGTCATGCCCCACATGCCTGTTAGTTGGGCAGTGGCAAAGCAAGGACAAAGAGAAGCAGGAGGGGAGAGCAGGGGCGGCCTGCCCACAGGAGGGCAACATGGGCCCCTCATGGGGTAGGGAGAGGGCTGGAAAGAGGAAGAACAGAGATTGAAAGAAAACTCCTGAACCCAGGTCACAACACACCTGTGTTTCTTCAGTTGCTTCCACATCTCCTCCTTCCTCGACACCTCTTTTTCCTTCTTTGGAGGTGCTCTCTGGTCTTTGAAGGAAGCCCTCCCATCCCTCTTCCTCCTCCCCTCGAGGCGGCTCCGCCCCTGTTTCCCTGGCTCCTCTTGGCGTCTCTTGCTGTGCTCTGTCTGCTTCCTCCTGGGAGACCCTGGCCGTGGGCCGCTCCTGGCCTGCTCTGTCTGGTCACGCTGGGCCCTGTGTCTGTCCCGCGTATCATGGGCTTTGGGTGCCCGCTTCTTAGAGGGTGTCCTTCCGGATCTGTCACCTGTGGAGACGTGGAAAAGGTAGTTCTGGCCTCATCTCCTCCACCCCCCAGCTATGAGAAAATAGAAGACCAAGGTGCTTCCTGGAGCTTGTTGGGTGGTCACCGCACTTAGAGCCTCTGTCTGGGGTGAGAATTAAGGTGCCCTTCATCCCCCGTCTCTTCCCAACAAGCTCAGGTAGAGAGACCTAGTCACATCAGATGATTATAGCTTATGGGTAAGGGAAATTAAGGGGGGAGGATGCTAAAGGGATGGGAAGGAGAAATTGGGAATAGTCTGTTACAAATGCCTGCAGTCCCCGTGAAGTGGAATGGTGTTATTTGAAAATAGACTCAGATTAGTTGTAAATGAGCATAGCAAACTCTATATAATATAGCAAACCACTAAAAAAAAAAAAAAAGGAAAAAAGAAAAAGAATTACACTTGATATGTTAAAGGAGAGAAACTAGAATCCCATAAAATCTCAACCAAAACCATAAAAGCCAGAATATAAAAATGAATATGGTAAATACTAATCCAATTACATGAATAATCATCTTAAACATGAGTAATCTAAATATATCAGTTTAAGATGGAGATTGTCCAAATGGATACAAAGACAAGACCCAATTATATATTATTTATAAGAAGTAGTCTTTAACTATAAAGGCATATCTATAGTCAACGTAAAGAAATGGAGAAACACATACCACACTAACACTAACCAAGAGAAAGATAGATTGTTCATTTCAAACAAAGCAAATTTGAGAGCAAATAAAATGATCACGGATAAAATAGGGTATTGCATAATGTTAAGGAGGCCAATTCCCCAAGAAAATATAATGATCCTTACTGTGTGTGTCTAACAACAGAGCACCAGAACATGTGAGGGAAAAACTGATGGAACTGCAAGGAGAAAGTGATATTGTACATGGAGATGCTAATACTTTAGTATCGGTTATTGACACATCCAGAAACCAGATCATTTGTAAGGCTAGTGGAACTGTACCTCACCATCAACCAACTGGATCTAAATGATATTTACAGAATTTCATCCAATAGTGCAGAATCCACATTCTTTTTGAACTCAGGTAGAACATTCACCAAGATACACACATACTGACCCATAAAAAATGTTAACAAATTTAAAAGAAATCATACAAAAATGCTCTTAGATCATCAGGAAATTATTATTATTACTATTATTATTGTGTAGTGTAGAAGAATTGTAGTGTAGGCTAAAAGTGAAGGTGGGCGAGAGGATTCACCAGAGACAGAGTGGGGAGCAGAAAAGGCAGATGGACTGAAATACACTGCTGAGGGGAGCAGTGGGCGAGGCAGGAGAGGTCTGCTGTGCCATGTGGGTCCCCTCCCTGGCCAGGGATTGAAACTCAGGCTTTGGCAGTTTTAGCACTAAGACTCTACCCCTAGATAAGCACTAAGACTCTACCCCTAGAGAAGCCCCAGTCACCGTGCAATTAAGCTGGCAATCTAGAACAGAAAGATAGCTGTAAATATCAAATATTTGGAGATGAAAGAACATACTTTTCTAAAATAGATAAGACAAAGAAGTCTCAAGAGAAATTAAAAAATACCTAGAGTAAAACACCAGGAAAAGAAGTCAGAAATCATGCCCACTAGCAGCAGCAGGACCGGGACACAACAGACTCTAACCCGAAGGTTAACAATGGGAAGAAAGAAAAATACCAATGACCAAACAGGTTCACCCAAAAACAATACACCGCAGAAAGAAAGTCAACACCCAGAACCAGATATTATAGACACAGAGGAATATGCACATCTATCAGACAAAGAAATTTTAAAGACCATGATGAAAACAATCAAAGAGTTAAGGGACAATGCAGAAAGGGATAGGGTCGCCATTAAAGAGTTAACAGATAATGCGGAAAGGGATAGGATCACAA
>JAGFMF010011769.1:8773802-8794713 GCA_019455555.1 Galemys pyrenaicus
GCACTGGTGAGATGGTGATGGGGAATACATGGGGATTACAATTAATGGCAAGTATATGTAAATTTTTAAATATTTTAATAAAAAAAAACTTAAAAAAAAATACCTAGAGTGAAAATAGAATACCAAATTTGTAAGATGCAGTAAAATAGTGTTCTACCTTAGGAAACCAGAAAAGAAGATCAAATTAAGTCCAGAGGAAGCAGAAGAAAAGAAATCATAATGATGAGAGCAGAAATGGATGGAATTGAAAATAGGAAAGCAATGAGAAATGTGAAACCAAAATTGGGTCTTTGGAAGGATCAATAATATTTTTTTCAAGTTTTGTTGATTAGCAGTCGGTCCCTAACCACATCATTTTGGGAGTCTAACTGCATGCTGAATATGCACACCCTTCACTCAACCTCCACCCGCTGGCAGTGCCACAACCTGACCCCCTTCCCTCCCCAAGATCAAAAATAGTGATAAACCTCCACGGCAAGGAGGGTAAGAAAGCGTGTCCACCTGTGTCCTAGGAGAGCCCGAGAACTCAGCTAGGTCCCGAGAGAGGGTTGAGGAGCAGAGGGAGAGCGCGAGGGATGGAGTCTTACTCTAGCGCCATATTACCTGGAAGGACTGGACAAGAGTCAGTCTCCCTGCATCCTCTTCTGAACCCCAAGTGTCCTCAACCAGCTAAGAAAGGGGCTTCTCTGGGGGAATGAATTGTAGCAAACATTGTAAGATAAATAGGAGGATTGATAATTCCCCACAAAGGGAATTCCTGTTGTAAGCTCATTTTCCAACTGAACAAAATCAATGGTAGAAGGTTGAAGGCAAGTCAGAATTTGCCCTTTTAACCTCTTCTGTGCAGAAAACAAGCTGCTTTTTCAGTTTTTCTTTCATGGGCAGTCTTCAGTGGACTCCACATATGCATAATTTAGGAGCTAGGAAGCAGTTGCTGCACTAGGAAGCTCTCCAACCCCCCCCCACCCCACCCCAAACCCCACGGAGCTGGCTCACAGGGACTGGTCTCCTCAGGGCCTCGAGGGGCAGACAGACGGGAACTGGAGGCAGGGGTGGGCGTGCCCTCGGACTTGGCTATCTCAACACTGAGTGTCTCAATGCTGAGTGCATTTCCCAAGTGATGCAGGAGGAGCAGAGCCCCGGCACTCATCTCCAGCGATGGAATAACAAATTGCAATTATTCTGCAGCAGGAACCTTATCTCCTGACCTTCCCCCTGTGTGTAGCTCAGGCGGGGATGGGAGAGCAGCTCAGAGACGACTCCAGAGGACACTGGACATGGAACTCGTTACGTAATTGGGTTTCAGCTCATGTCACGGATTCCCGGTTCTTCGCGCCCTCTCATGAGCCCTTGGATGCCTGAAGTGAAAACTGTAACCCGTTTCTTCTTTTCCAAGGGGACGGGATGGGGAAGGGTGCGCGTGGCTTATTTCAGCAAGGAGATGTTTGCTTTAGACAAAATGATTCCATTTAGTTCTGCTCAGAGTACTCTTTGCCTGCAGGGCCCTTTACAGGGTGGACCCCTCAGTTGGGGTGCAGGGGAGCCAGATTGGGAGCGGCAGGGATGGCAACTGAAAGACAGCAAGGGGAGCAGACTGTGGACACCCCAGTATCCTACAGACAGCTGTCACCAGGGCACTACTGACCTCCCCCAGGAGGGGGTGTCTCAGCTGGCTACCCTGGGGCATCCACACTTTCTCAATCTGGCTCCCCTGTTTTAGAGGGTGGTAAGGACTAGAGGGTGACACGGGTAGGGTAGAAAGGAGAGACAGTGGCCAAGGGGAGCTCTGGGGGTGTCTGGGTGTCAAGACAGCAGTGGGGGTTCCATGGTCCTCCTCCTGCCCAGGCCTCAGAGCTGAGTCCCTCCCTGCCCCTCGCCTCAGAGCTGCCTCACCAGGAACCCGGGCCCAGCGGTGGGGAGCGGTGAGTGACCAGAGGGACGGGCTTGCCCTTCCACATCCCACTTTCTGGGCGCTGGGTGGGGTGGGCCAAGGTAAGTCCCTTCTTTATCCTGAACCCAGGGAGGGGGGTCTCCTAGGAATCCCAGAGGTACAGCAGCCTTTGGGGTTCTGCTTCCTTCCAGAGAAGCAGGGCCCTGCCCGGGGTTCAAGAGGGGCAGCGCATCGGATCCACAGCACGCCCATGGGTGCGGCTTCTACTCTGGACAGAGCAAAGGGCCCTCTTTCCCGCCCGCCCATGCTGTCTCCGGTGCCCGCGGCCCCCTGCGTGCAGTCCCCACAGGAGAGCTGGGTGCATTCCCAGCGCCCTGACCGCTGCTGCTTTAGGAAGTTGAGGGTGCCGCTGGGAGTCAGGTGACCGGGCCACGCTGGTCCCTCAGGCCCCAGGCGCCTGGCACGCGCTCCCCAGCGACCTCACCACCCCCAGCCGCTGAGTGTCCGATGAACCCAAGGCTCGACCCACAGGGCCAAGACTCTGGGCATCTCTCCTGACACCAGGGCGGGGCGGGTCTTCTCAGCCCATTTGAACGGGAGGGTGAGAGCTGGACCTTGGGACTGGGCAGCACCGCAGGCTCCCCCAGGGCAGGCACCCCTCTCACCTGCACCTGGAGAGCCGCTCCGCGGGCGTCCTCTCACGCCAGCTCCTGAAAGAGATGGGCTGGGGTGAACAGCGGCCATGTGCAAAGTCCTCCTCCCCACACCACCCCGTTTCAGCGTGGGAACCTCAGCTGGTTTCCAGCTGCATCAAACTGGCTCAGGCTGGGGCTCCAGAAGCCGTCCTGACACCTCCCTGATACCTGGAAGAGTCACGAGGTCAGAGAATCCCCACACCCCTCTGCCCTAGACAGCAGACAGACCGACCCACCGACCGACAGACAGACAGACAGACTTGCCCTCTCAGCCAAGGGGCTTGCTAAGGAAAGGTAATTCTAACTAAGACAGTAAGAAGCTGAAAGACCCCGTGGGTTGCCCTGTGAGGCAGGGTTGGGCTGTGGACTCCTAGCCAGCCCCCTCCCCTTCCGTCTAGCTGCTTCCTGGAAGCCCCTCTGGGTGGACCTATGGATTCAGGATGACTCACCTTCCTCCCCCAGGGCCTCTGGCTGGCGGCTCATGTCGGCAGGGCTCCCCTGGGCCCCACCGCTCAGGACGCTTGCTGGCCCTCGCACATGAGCCCGCGGCGCGCTGAGGCTGTCATGGTGCCCGGCTCCGCTTCAGGGCCCCAGAGACAGCCGGGCTCCGTGGGTCCCTTGAGGCTCGAGCTGGAGGTGGCGGGCTCCGGAGAGAGGTGGGAAGGAGGCAAGGCGGTTCCCAGCCCTTCAATCCTGCCGCCCACTCCTCCGCTCGGGTTTCCTGGCGAGAGGCGTGCGCCTCACGTTTCAGGCATCGCTTACTCGGAGAGGCCCTGGAGGGGCCGGGAGCTGCGGCTCATCCCCTGGAGCGGTCCAAGGGAGGTGTGTAGCACCCGGAGAGTTCTAGGATGTTTGCGGGAGCTGTCGCGCGGGCTCTGCTAAAACGCAGGCTTCGGACTAACGCTGGGCCTTGGAGTCAGTGCGGCCGTCTGCGCAGGGGCAGGGCCGGGATGCCGCACAGCCGGCCTGAGCCAGCCCTGATGAACCTGCCCGCTCCGGGCGCCGCTCACACCTGGCTTCAAAGAGCAGCTTTAACCGCTGTGAAAACCCCACCTGGAGATTTAAGCTGAGCCCCTGGAAGGCAGCTCCGGCATCCTGAGTGAGGACTCCTAACTGACTCCCCTCCACTCTTAGGAGTCCTGGGCACAATCTCGAGAGTCTGAGCAGGACGGACAGACAGACATCGCATTTCCACCTTGTCTAGTCTTTAACAGCGGCTTAGCCTTTCCCTCTAATATGAATGGAGACCAAAACGACTGCTGTTTGTCTCTAGTAGAAGCCACAGATGTTTTCATTGCACGCTAAGCTGTAGGGGAGATCTCAAAATATCATTTATGTTGGAAATAATGGGACTTATTGACCTGCCACTAGATGTTATTTAGTCGTTAGGAAGCACCTGTGTCATAGGAGCGATTTTTTAAAAAAGATTTATTTACTTATGCATACAAGCAACTGGGGTACAGGCCAGAGGTGTGGGGGGTGAGAGAATCCACCAGAGTAGGGGACAGAACAGGCAGACGGACTGAAACACACTGCTGAGGGGAGCAGCGGGCGAGGCAGGAGAGGTCTGCTGTGCCATGTGGGTCCCCTCCCTGGCCGGCAGCAGGGATCGAACTCGTGCTGCAGTGGCTGTAGTGGCTGTAGTTTGCTTTACAGTGCGTTGCTTAACCCACTGCGCCACCAGGGAGGGCCCTATAGGAGCAATTTATAAACCTGTTTGGATGCCTGTTTCAGCATCATTGGTCTCCTTTGCAGTCCCAGTATTTTGTCTTAGGGGTTTAGGATCAGTGTTCTAGAAGGGGGCGGGAGGTCTGCAGGCCTCACCAGGTTCTCCAGACTGAGAACAGAACAGGTGGGCTTAGTGCAGTGGGCTGGGCTGAGGTCGGCTAGCTACAGGGCACTTCAGCTGCAGGGACAAGGTGAGCTGTTCCGTAGCTAGTTATCTTCTGCCTGCAGGCTCTGCCCTCCCAGGCCCTGGGAACCTCCCTCAGCCCAGGCATTCCAGCCCACGGGCAGAACTTGCTGCTTCCAGCGGTTGTTTCCACACCTGTGCTCCCGCGCTCCCCTACTTGGGGCCCCGCTCCACGGGTGCTGCCCTTAGGATTCATGAGCTTGAGCACTAGTGCCAGGAAGGGGCACAGGGCAGGTTCTGGATGGTCCTAGCAGAACCATCTGGAGCTGCTAAGCCCATGTGGGAGGAAGTCACCACTTTGAGAAATGTCGGATGCTGGTCTATGACCTGGTGCGCTGCTGTCATCTCCTCCAGGGGCCCAGACACATGGTGCCCCTGGGCAGGAGGGGTCCTGCAGAGGAGGAGCAGCTGGCGTGCTCGAGACCAGCGCGAGGAGTCGGGTTAGGAGACAAGAATCTGCCTTTGGTGGGGGTACAGGCTGGGATAGGTCAGTAGTCTAGCCCGGAGAATAAGTCACATGCCAGATAATCATCAGGCTGGATCTGAGATCACTTAGGCACCTGGGAACACTCCTTTCCTGCTTTGTATCATCAAAATTTGCGTTTTCTTTGTGGTGATGTCAACATGTCTGTAATGTGAAATCTCTTCGTTTGCACCATGTGCAAATTTTAAGAAAAAAAATAATGTGTTTGTGCTCAAATCAATTGGCACAAAAACACATCTGGTGGCTTTTCTTTGTATTCTGCCTTAACACAAAGGCTTTAGCTAGTTAATGCTGGAGCTGCAGCTATTGAACAGTCCGTGCAACACAAATAAACAATGTCCTGAAGAGTAATACCATGGAGTGGTGCGCTCTGAGTATTTAATCAGGATGGAGAATATTTCTCTTGCTAGGGTTAAGGACGGTAAGATTGTTGTTATTCTCTTTCAGGGGTGCATCTTGGTCAGAGAAAATAAACCCTTACATCCAATACAACTGCAAGTATATACATAAGGTAGCATGTGCACTATCAACCAGAAGTCACAGGATGTCTGAATTCAGGGTACTTTTGTCATAAAGCCCTTTGTTCCTGGGGAAGCTTCCTGAGCCACCTTGTTAACTTATCTCTCTGATTAAAAAAACATACATGTATATATTTATGTAATTAGCTATGGGTATCTGCTTACAAAACATCCAGTGACGCTCACCAAACGTTGTGAACCAGCACTAATGGAGAGGATCCAGTGACAGGGAACACCCAGCTGACGTGAGCTGGGGCTGTGGCCAGGCCGGTGCCCTCTGCACCAGCCTGCACCCAAGGGCTCACTGCTGGCTTAGGGTTCAGAGCAGGGCAGCAGAGGGGCCATGGAGACCCAGATGTGGCCATGTATCGCGAGCTTTGGGTTCGTATTATGAACAGGCTGTTTCTAAGGCTTCTTTGGGCTTTTTTCCTCAGCACTGCACTGAAGGGGGCGGAGGGGGCTTCTCTGCAGGGAGCTGCTCGCGTTGTCTCTGCCATTTCTAGTTCTTAGGAAGGGGGGCCCACACCCAGGTATCTGGGGCCTGAAGGACCATTACTCCCAGGGCAGGGAACCGTTTCCACCTGATATAAATCAGACAGACTCAGAGACCTGCCTGGCGCATCCTTCCAGCCCACAAGATATAGCAGCCAGGCTCACATGTGTCACACATCTTCCCCCATGTAAGCTTTGTCATGAGTTAGAGCAATTTCTGATGCATCTGAGCAGTAGAATTTAAGAGACTAATATCTTTGATTACAAGTAACTTTAAGCTTAATTTTATGTTTTATTCTCAACATAGAACTTTCTCAACAAAGTAGAATAATTTACATTAGCAATTGAAATGAATATATATTTTTTGAAATGAATGTTAATGTAGTCGATGGTTATTTATTTTGGCTGAAATTTTATGGACTAGGTATTCCCAAAGAAATCTAATTTCCTGGGGGCCTCCCGGTGATGCAATGGGTTAAGCAACGCTCTATGAAGCAAACCAAAGTCACTGAAGCACGAGTTCGATCCCCGGCCAGGGAGGTGACCCACATGGAGTGGCAGACCTCTCCTACCTCGCCCGCTGCTACCCTCAGCAGTGTGTTTCAGTCAGTCTGCCTGTTCTGCTCCCCACTCTGTCTGGTGAGTCCTCTCACCTCCTGTGACTCTGGCCTGTACCCCAGTGCTTGTATGCATACATAAATAAATCTTAAAAAAAAAAGAAGTCTAATTTCCTGTACATATTTTCCATAAAATTCTCATGAAAACAGGAAGAATATGAAATAGTAATGTCTGTGGTTGTGAATAAAAATACAAAAGAGGCTCCTATAGGAAGCTGGATCCAACAGGCAGAACTATATTTTGTTTTGTGTAAAGTGACTTCTGCTTATGAATTGGAGTAAATCTAAATGTAACTAAACAGTTTATGTTAAAATTAAAGCTAAGCTATATCAACTTACTGTGAGCTAATACACATTAACTCAGAAAGATGCATCTCAAACTAAAATTCTTATTGCAAATTAAACAAAGTAGTATTCCTAGACCTAATGTCCTCTGGGAAATTAGAAAAAATTACATCTACATGAAATCAAGCTCAAAATCATTCATTTAAAATAAAATATGTGAACGCTAAAGTGGTATATGAATTTTTATGTGCAAATTAGCCCAGATACACATTCACCTCAAAAATGCTCTTAGTACACTTAGAGCAGATTAAACAGGTTAACTAAAAACAGTGTTGACAACATTATACATTTATGTGTAAGGTAAATCAGAAGTATCTTATTATGCTGAGTTAGTGAAAATGAAGACACTAAGCTATGTGTATAAGTAAACAGCATTCTACAAATAAGCAGTATACAAAGAGGCTTGAAATTAGACATTCCCCTCTAAGGAAATGTCTAAATATGTGAAAGACCAAACAGAATTGAGTTAGGACTAATTTAGATAAGGTATTAGGGAATATATCATTATTCCTTAATCTACCTTGTTATAAGAAATTAGAGTAAATATAGTCAATGCTAAATGTTTTAGATGAAATCAAGCTCAAAATCATTCATTATTTCAATGGCAACTTCTTATTGCTACTTAGAGATAATTCATATGCAACAGTTGATATTAAATCAAGTGCAGAAAAAGGTCCTAAGGACCTTTTTAAGGTAACTTAGAGTGTGAGAGTTATGTGAAATCAAGCTCAAAATCACCCATTTCAAATAAATCTTATAAGCTTCTAAGCACTTTGTAAACTTCACATGTGTAAACAAGCTCAGAAACACACCTCAAAATTTCCTGTTCCCCTCCCTGGCCAGGGGTAGTGCCCTAGGCCAGGCACGGAGGCCCCTATATTACTGAGACCACCACAAACTGTCTCCTTCTCAGAGGCGGAGTCCAGACCTCGATTCCACAGAGATGAGGGTGCCCAGAGAGACAGCAGAAGAGAGAGAAGGAAACCGAGAAAAAAAGACAGTCAGGGGCCTCCCTGGTGGCGCAGCGGGTTGAGCATCCGCAGCACAGCAGCCTGAGTTCGATCCCCGGCCAGGGAGGGACCCACATGGTGCAGCAGACCTCTCCTGCCTCCCGCTGCTCCCTCAGCAGTGTGTTTCAGTCCATCTGCCTGCTCTGCTCCCCACTCTGTCTCTGGTGAATCTTCTCACACCTCTGGCGATTCTGGCCTGCACCCCAGTTCTTATATGCATAAATAAATAAATCGTTGATTGTAATAAAAAAAAAAAAAAGAAGAAGAGGAGGAGACAGTGAAACTGCTGTTTCCAAAGAAAGTGTGTCCTTCAGGGGACTGTGAGGTGAAGTCATACAGAGTTGTTACTGTGGGAGGGGTCTTCAGGAACGTGCGGGCTGCTTCTGATTCCACTGCCAGGAATCAGCCCTGTCAATCGTTGCTTATCTCCCGAGGAAACACCTCCTAAACCTCATCTAGGTTCTATAGATGGGCAAAAACCTAAGTGTTCAGGGTAACCGTTCCTTAGTTCTCATTCAACCTGTGCTCACCAGAAGCTACGCCTCCATCTCCATTTCAGAAGCGAAGACCCCACTTTTCTATGCAGAGGTTAAGTCCCCATTGCAGGGCCCAGTGGCTAGTCCCCACTTCCCCTTACAGAGCTGTGGTCTCAATTTTGGCTGCAGAGATCTTGTGCCAGAGGCCACATTCCACTTTCTGCAACACAGTCAAAGTCTCTGATTCTCGACCCAGAACTAAGTCCCCAGAGGCCTCCCCAGAGGTTGGGTCCGCACTACCTCTTTCAGAGGCTGGTCTAGATTTTGACTTCTGCAGGCTATTCATACCTCCCGCTCTGGTAATTAGATAAAATCTACAGGAAGTTTAGCAGAATTGTTGAAAACAGGCAGGAAATCACACTTTCAACTAAGGTCCAGGTTTAGGTTGAGGAACATTCAAACAAAATATCTGATTGGGAGTTAGGATGTGTTTAGATGAAACCAAGTTGTTAGTTCAGATAAATCCATCATTCTTCCTATATCAAGCTTCTCCAGAGAAGTAAAATCAATACATGTGTTTGTGTGTAGTCCAAGCCCGAGGTGAAAGTCAAGGTTACAGGGTCAGCAAAGATACTCTGAATGCAACATTTGTCTTAAAATAGCTTAGCCCTTGTTAATAAAACTAGTGGGGAGAACTAGTGACTAGTAGAGATCACCCAGCATAAGTAGATAACTAGACATAATTGGAGTAACCAGAGTATGTTAGATGCTCCAGAATATACACACGTGTCTCAAGTTACCACTATTTTATCTGGTTATACAACTAGCAGTAGTAATTCCAACAAGAAAAAAGGACTAAATAGTTTCAAGGCTTTTGAATACTTTTGTATTTTGGAGCGCTTTTGAATGACTTGAATAATAATTGACTCTGCTGATTTCACATGTACTCACAGACTGTCAGTTTGTCTTAGCTCTCAATAAAAAGGATCTTTTAAAATAGTGTATGATTATGGAGTTGTTTACACAATGCCTGCTTTGGCTCATTAGAATTCTACCATACCTCAATAAGAAATCCTTGGCGTGTTTTTGACTACCTCTGAAAATTAAGAAAATATTTGATTCACTTTTACAAATGTCATAACAACGGATTATGCTCAGCAAAGTCAGTCAGAAGGCAAAAGAAAAATACCAGATGGTTCCTCCCCTAGGAGGAATATAAGGGAACCAAATAGAGATCAAGGAAAGGAATAAGAACAATAATAATAATAATGACAAGAAAGAAACAAAAACCAAAAATGAAAAGACAAAGACAAACTGGGGACACTTGGTGGGGAGGGAAGAGGGGAAGGGTGGAGGGCAGACGGGAGCATGGCGGACTGAGGTGATGGTGCACTGGTGTTACGGTGATGGGGAATACATGGGGATGACAATTGATGTCAAATATATGTAAATTAAAAAATTTTATATTAAAAAAAATAAAAAAACCCCAAATGTCATAACAAGTTTTGGGACACAGTGTAGAAGTGAACTTGTGATGAGTGTGTGTTTCTAATTTGGTTTGTTTCGATATAGCTTATGTAAATTTCAGTTTATTCTAACCAGAAATGTTTTACTAGCTCATTCAAATGTGAGTTGAATGACTGAGCTTGCATTTACAAACACTACTTCTTAGATATATATATGATATTGAGTTTCTTTATATTAGATTGCTTAGTTTTTTTCCAAATACTTCCTAGATTCATCTTACTTTGGTTTGACTAGCAGCCAGAAGCTCATTTTTTGAATACCTGCGTGATTATGGACTCACGTACACTGCTTTGATTCACTGTAATTGCTTTGAACTTCCAGTAAGAGAAATTCTGACATCTATGAAGTCTGAGGACTTTTAAGCACTTTTGAATCATTTGGAAGGTTCTTCTGAGATCAGTATTTGATTCAAACTCTTTTTCATAAACACTGCTTAGTTACATTTAATTTCTCTCATAAGAAGACAGTGCATTTGAGGTTAACGAGTATTCCACAGCTTTGTAGCTTATAGAAATGGTGTTTATACTGATTTAGTCAAACAGAAGCAAGAAGCTTTCTTTTTCACCATTTTAACTTGTACCATTCTGTGGCATTTGGTACATTCACAGTGTTGTGTGACTGCCATTTCTAGATCCAGAACATTTTTATCACCTTGATGGAGAAGAGGGGAAATGTTCCCCTACCCCTGGGTTCTTCACAGGCAGGTGAAGCAATCCAGATAACACCAGAGAGATTAGGAGGAAAACAAACAAACAAACAATTGAATCACATACGTGTGGGAATTGATAGAGACATGTGGGCGCCAAAGACAATGAGGTGAAATGAGGGTATGTATCCTGTGCTAAGGAATGGCGTAGCAGCTGGGCTTCAAGTGAGCAGGGTCTTATAGGACCTGGAGAGGGTGACTCAACAGTAAAATACCAGACGCCTTGTACTTAGGTGTTTGCCCGAGTGTGTATTTAGGGTTTTTCTGACAAAAGGGTTATTTCTGATGGTAACTCTAGTTACCATTTATTTCCTGTCTGAATTGCCCTTCCACTCTGGAGACTATTAACTTTTATTTTTTTCTTTATATATATTTGACATCAATTGTAGTCCCCATGGAGTTCCCACCACCATTTCACCAGTGCTCTGTCACCTCAGTCCCTTGTGCTCTTTCTGCCCACATCCCAGTCCCTCCCCACACAACACAAAGTGTTTCTGATTTGTTCTTATCTTTTTGTTTTTGTTGTGTTTATTATTATTATTATTATTATTATTATTATTATTCTTTTCCTTGGTCACTTATTTGGTTCCCTTATATTCCTCCTAGGAGTGAAACCATATTTTTCTTTTGCCTTCTGACTTATTTCACTGGGCATGATCCCTTCTAACTCCATCCATGTTTCTACAAATGACTAGTTTATCTTTTTTGATTGCTGAATAGTATTCCATTGTGTATATGGATCACATCTTCTTGATCCAATCATTTGTTTTTGGGCATTTGGGTTGTTTCCAGGTCTTACCTATTGTAAATACTACTGCAATAAACATAGGGGTGCAGGTATTCTTCTGAATCAGTGTTTTTGTGTCTTTTGGGGAAACTATTAACTTTTAAACTCAAGAGAAATCCCTCTGAAGTAGCTGATATGCTTCATATGCAAACTGTTTACACTGACTTTATGAAAACTAGGGTATTCCCTTGCTGAATATGCTTAAGACCCAGGTCATAGTAAATGCCGTGGTTTAGGGGATCTCTTTCTTACTGGCACCCCCTATAAACCTGTTGCAAAACCAAAAACTAGTTTGGGAACCCTTATTGAATTTAATTTCTCATAACCCTATCTTCCCTGTGACTCTTACAGATACTAATAAGAACATTAGGTTAAATAACAAGAGAAGATGAGGACCTACAGAGATACTTATGGGACTCATCCCAGAGGATGAAAATGGACATTGATGGGCTTAAAACAAAGGTTTTAATGCAGAACTACCAAAGGATGAGTGGGCCAAAGGACCCTGATATTAAAAGACCCCCCTCCCCAAATTTCTCCCTTTCAACCCTGTTTTTAGAAGCTAAAAAAGCTGGAAAGCAAATATTACAATGAGAAACCTGACCAGAAAATGCTTGGGTCAGTAGTTGGCCAATTAATTGAGGTAAAGATCACCTGTTGGTCAGGGCACGGTGGAGACTACAGTTACGAATATAAAGGTTGATGGGTTTGAGGCAAAATGTTTAAACAGGATTTTTATGAAGTGCTTGTGTATTTACCTGATGGTATTTGGGGAATGAAAATTGTATCTGACTGGGGAATATTTCCTCTACCTACTATTATAAAACAGAGGCATGTAATCTGCCCTTTAAGCAATATTTTTTCTTTCCTGTAAGCAACAGTAATTGAACGTGCTCTTGTGAGATTGCCTGAGTCACAGAGGAATGGAAGCAAGTGACCGTAGGCATGGGTTCTCTTTGCAGTGTGTGGGGTACGTGCCTTTACTGGTTGGATAGCTCTTACAAGAGCTTATAGCGAGAGCCTCCCAGAGACTACTGCTGGGCCTTTGACTGGAGAATTTCCACTTGAGGGAATTGACCACCTTGCTCTCTGACATTATTAATTGAAGCTTCCTCAAAGTCTGGAGGACATAAAAATAATCTTGAAGGCCAAAATACCCACAATGACTTGCGTGATGTCAGAGAAACACTCCAACGGGAATGACAGTGCCTGGAAAAGTTCCCTGGTAAAATGGAATTGGTTTATACAAGGCCATGCAGCCTGGGGACGCCAAATAGGAGATTGTTAGAAAGGAAGTTAATCTTCTACCCTTCTAGGTCTTTAAGGGTGGAAAATAATTAAATTGACATAAGAGAGATGAGCAGGAGAAAATGCAAACTTTAATTAGTGCACACAGAGGTCCACACACAACAATGGAATCTACCATCTACTCTTCCTAGTGAGATTATATTGTCTCTAGACACGGGGTAATACATTTAAGAGGCAAAGACAGAACAAAGAACTTTGCAGTTTAAAGAAAATGGAATTTTGCTAGGTTTATCTACATATGCATTGAAAACAGATCTTGCAAGCTCTAATCTGGGACCATAAGTTGTCCCTCACCTCCCAGGCCACTGCAGAACATTTATTTTCTTATGTTAGGGACGTAATTAGGCAAAACCCATTATTCTTGGATCTTCTGTCTTTTCATTTTTTTTAGTTCAATCATCAGCGTGCCAGTTAGCCTGCTACTGGGGCAGCCTGTCTTTGGCCCTCTCGAGGAGAGGGGCACGCACTGATGCACCACACATGCCTAAGCACCTCATGTGTTTGGTTAGCATTTACCAACTCTGTGGTGTGGGGAAGAGCAGGCGGGGGTGGGTGTGGGAGATCCTGGGCAAAATCCCCGACAGTTGTCTTACCTGCCTATCTGGTGCAGGCTGATGCAGTGGGAGGCAGCGCTGACGTCCACTGGAATCATAGGCTTTGTACCTGGCCCAGTGTGTTAAGAGGGACCAAGCATCAGTGACGAACTTGAGATCAACCAGGGTGATAAAAGCAATAGTTTTGTCAAAGGGATGGCTCAGGAGAGAAGGAACAGGCCAGGAAGAGAAGGAAAGGAGACTTGGCATCTGCTTACCGTGTGCGGCTCCATTTACTGATGGCTGAGGGCCCCGGATGTCTACAACCCGACTGGGCTCCTGTGACTGGCTTCCCTGGAACTTGGGTGTCGGTGGAGCTCAGCCAGCGCCCAGCAGATGTTCAGTGTTTGCAGAAGTGAGATGTCCAGCAGGCGGGCGGAAACATAGACGTGAAGCTGTGTGGAGCGTTCTAGGAAATTCCACACAGCTCCACAGTGTTTCTAGTGTCCTAGAAATAACAGCCACAACAAGATGATTCATATAGAAAGTCAGTTGTAGCTTAGCTGACTTTTCGTTTTCGTGCTGCAGCATATTCCAGCTTCTGAAGTCATTGCAGAGCCCCAGTACAAGTAGTGGAAAGAAAGTTCTAGTGTCTATCAAAGGGACTTAATGCAGAAACTGAGGGTTCCTCTGTTGGTCACGTCTGATGGACAGGCGTTGTGCTGTTAGTTTCTTCAATGCATCTTTGGAACATGTAATTGCTGCCTGAGGGCTTTCATTTTAAGTTAAAAACATAAAACCAAAATTACATAATTAATGCCTGTGTCCTTTTTTCTTGGTGGTTAATTCTGCATAATGGAATTTCACATAAAGTTTCAAATATAAACTATGAAGTCACATCTTCCAGCAGCGAGGAAAAATTAACTCAAGTTCAAGGTTGTTTTACATGCCAGCCCACCCAGCACCTTTTTATGCAGGATGACTTTAAAACTACTTCCACACAGCATGTCCTTTCACTCATAAATACTTCATTAGAGGGACTTTTAATTTACCCTTAAACAAAACAAACAAAACAACTGAGGTATTTACATATAGTAAACACACAGGCCTTAGGCATATATTTAATTTTGACTCATGTACTCCTTTATAACAACCACCCTAAACAATACACAGAACTTTTCTATCACCCCAAGAAGTCTCCTTGTGCTCCTGAATTCTTCTCCCATCCCCTGAAATAACCACCGTTCTGATTTCTACAACCACAAAATACTCTTGCCTGTTCTAGAATTTCATAAAAATGGAATATGGTTATATTCTTTAGTATTGGATTTCTTTAGAACGATGTGATTTTGAGGTTCACTCATGTAATTTTATTTGTATTGCTATTTTATTTATTTATTTTTTCCTACCTTAAGTCATTCCAATTAATGAAATCGTTTATCCTTTCTCTTGTTGATAGACACTTGAATTGTTTTCAATTTGGGACTACTATAACTAAAATTGCTGTGAACATTCTTGCCCAATTATTTTGGTGGGTACATTCTGTTTTGGTAAATCCTTGGAGTAGGATTGCTGGGTCACAAGGTCAGTATAATTTACGTAGGAAATAACTTTATAAGTAACTGTCTCCTCTCTCCAAGGGGTTATGCCATTGTACACTCAGTTCCTGTTGACTCCTTTTTGTCATGATTTGACACTGTCACTCATTGTTTTTGACCATTTAATGTGCGTATGTAATGGGATCCTTAGTGATTTCAATTTTCACTTTGCTGAAGATCGCTGATGTTAATCATCTTTTTATGTACTTGTTGGCTATTTGTATGTCTTCTTTCCGAAGTGTCTATACAAATCTTTATCCCGATTTTAACTGGATTTTCATCTCATGCTTAATCTTTGTCAAACACGTGTTTTGCAAATATTTTCTGCTAATCTGAGGCTTGCCTTCTCATTTTCTTAATGGAGACTTCCAGAGAGCTAAAATGAAATCGCTCTCATTTATAGTTACTGGAATTTGTGTTCTGTTTAAGAATCTGTTGTTTACACCAAAGTCATAATGATATTGTCCTGTGACTTTTTTCTAGATGTTTAAAGTCTTGGCCTTTCATTTAGATTTATGACCCATCTTGAGTTAATATCTTGAGTTTCTGTGTAGGGTTTGCGGTTTGAGGTGGTGCTTGCTGCAGCACCATTTGTTAGGACAACCCACTTTGGATCACTTTATTGTTTTATTGCTGCCTTTGGAATATGTATTAGCTATGTAAGAGCGACTCTGCTTCTGGACAGTCTCTTCTGTTCCATCGATCTGTTTTTATACTTAGATCAACGCCATACGGTCTTGCTAAGTGCAGTATTACACTAAGCCTTGAAATCAAATACTGCAAAGTCTTAAGCTTTCTTCTTTTTTCTCAAGGTTGCTTGGATGATTCAAAGTTCTTTTCATTTCCAATTACTGTTATTTTTTTTGAAATCGGTTAGCTTTGATCAACAAAGTCTTCTGGGATTTTGATTGGGGTTATGTTGAGTCTGTAGGTCAGTCTGACTAGAATGGCAAGAATATTGATTTTTCCAACTCACAAACTTGGTGTATCTCTGTTTATTTAGTTTTTAATTTCGCAGTATTTTGTATTTCTCAGTGTAGAGCGTCTACAAATCTCTCTTAATACACTCCTATGCATCTTGTGTTCTTGATGCTTTAGGAAATGTTATCTAAATATAGTTTGCCAATTGTTACTGACTATTCTTTTATTTATTTATTTTTTTTAAAGATTTATTTATTTATGCATACAAGCACTGGGGTACAGGCCAGAGGTGTGGGGGGGTGAGGAGGTTCACCACAGAGAGCAGGGAGCAGAACAGGCAGATCAACAGAAGCACACTGCTGAGGTGAGCAGCGGGCACAGCAGGAGAGGTCTGCCGCGCCATGTGGGTCCCCCCCTGTCCGGCAGCAGGGATCGAACTCGTGCTGCAGTGGCTGCGGTCTGCTTCACAGTGCGTTGCTTAACCCACTGCGCCACCAGGGAGGCCCCTGACTATTCTTTTAAAAATACACTTGCTGTTTGTAGATTGACCCCTCATATCCTGCTACCTTGCTGAATTTAAATTCACTTATTTTAATTTTGTCTTGATTTTTTGGATTTAGGTGTAATCATGTCAATATGAATAAAGACAGGTTTATTACTGGCAGATAATCAGCTTTATTAAATTTCTACATATCCTCCCAGATTTTTTAAATGAAAAGACAATCAAAGATTAAAAACACCATTTTATTGTTTTGGTAATTTTGTCAAAAATGTATTAATCATATAAGAATGGGGCTTATACATTTATACGATATGTACCTGCCTACTCTTCCCCCCTCCACACACACAACTAACACCCTTTCCCAAAGGTCTCTTGGTATAACTGAAGTTTTTAACTGATATTGTAGTAAAATTCATCTCTTCCTTAATGGCTTCTGGATTTTAGTTTTTTTTTAAATTGGGTGCTATGGTGAGAGTGTCACTCAGGGTAGAATTTTCAAGAACCTGAGTGTGGTTCTCTAGCCTTTCATTTCCTCCCTCTACCATGCCTGCTGGCCATGTTCCAGATAGAGGCAGGTCTGTTAGCCTTAGCCCAGGAGAGAAGAGGACTTTGGGAACAGTTACAGTTGACACGTGATAGCCATGGAGCTAGAGTGAGAAACAAACCTCCATTATTCCAGCCACTGAGGTTTTGGGTGGAGTATTTGTTACTGCAGAATAACTTGGCCCATCCTTACTCTCACAGGCACCTTTTTTCATTCCGAGTGCCTTGTCTTTAGGTTAAAATGTCAACCCTAAGAACAAAAGCTTATTCTTTGTTTTTTCATTTAGTCATTGTTAAGCGGGGCATTACTTTAGACAGTGGTGAAGAAAAAGGACTCTGGGTTGAGAATATTGGAGTTGATGCTTGGTTCTACAATTGGTGAGTGTGTTGTGAAGACTCACGGAACTCTGCACTTAGCACAGCGCTGGTTTATAAACGTCAGCTGAGAGCAGCAGTAGGAGCAGGAAGAGGACTGTATCAGCTTGGACTGATTTATGCTTCATTAGAACACATGACTCCCAAATATCAACGACTCACACAGCAGTCTAGCCTTAATTACTGTCCTATTCTTCCTCCTTTATACGCGGACTTTAGTACCGACCTTGAACGGTAGAACCAAGGCCTTTTGGGAACATTCTGCTGTTGAAACAAACACAAGAGATGGTGAATCAGGCAATGCTTACAAGTGACACTGTCCCTTTCCTCCACAGTTCATTGTTTAAGGCGAGTCACAAGGCTGATGTCAGGGCAAGGAAGTGCACTCACTTTACAAAGGAACAAATAATTGGGAACAAATGTTAAAAAAATATCTATGACAAAAGCTTGCATAGATTCGAAGGACTACAGGCCAGACAAGAACAAGGTAAAAATAAAATCCCAGGAACCTGTAGCCTGAGACTATGTTGAGCAAGGAGGACGTCAGAGGACAGGCTTCTGGCTGAAAATGCACAGGCGTAGGGCCCACGAAACAGTCAGATATCAAATTGCTTCTCCATCCCACAGGGCCTGGCTTCATGGAAACAAGATGGGCTTTTATGAGTGAGGTTCAGAGAAATCCTAGGAGAAAAAATTGATCTTGAGATGAAATAACTTCTGCCTGGCCCCCTGGCAGAATTTCAAAGCACACTCTGGGCTGACTCTGGAACCATGATATCACCTAATCCTTCTGTAGCAGCAGGAAATGGGGTGGCACTGGAGCAGGGTTCGGGATGGTTCTGGGCAGACAGGTCAAGGAAGGAGTCTCTTGGAGCCCTGAGTGGCTTTTATGCTTTATTTAGTAGAGGTGGCCAGGTACATGGCAGGCAGGGGTGCCAGGGGGCCGGGAGGCTGGCAGGCCTCCCAGCCCCCAGTGCATCTCACCCTCTCTGCTGCTTCTTCTCTCTCTGCTGCTGCTGCTCCTTCTCAGTACTGTCAGTCCTGTCAATCCTCGCAGTTCTGGCGTCCTCATGACGCCGCCCATTGAAGCCCGTGTCCAACTCAGGTGCGCCCACTTGCACATGCCCACCCTGGAATGCTCGCAGCACCACAGGTGTCCATCATCACAGTGATGGGAGGGTGGAAATACCTGATCAACCTTTACCCTACACCTTTGACAGGGGATAGCAGAATTGGGCGGAGATTTTGCCTTTGGAGGCTCTGAAGATACGGAGACCAGGAAGAAACTGACTTGAAATCATGAGGCAAAAGGAGACAGCTGAAGCCAGGAAAGGGCGAGCTAGCCTCCATCCTAGACTTGGAGGAGCTGCTCAGAGCTTTATGGGTAGCCATGTTTCTCAAAGCTTCCAGGTTTCTCTTCTTTTTCTTTTTTTTTTTTTTTAAAGATTTATTTATTTATGTATACAAGCACTGGGGTACAGGCCAGTGGTGTGTGTGTGTGGGGGTGGGAGGGTGAGAGGATTCACCAGAGACAGAGTGGGGAACAGAACAGGCAGATTACTCAAAAACACTGCTGAGGGGAGCAGCGGGCGAGACAGGAGGGGTCTGCTGTGCCATGTGGGTCACCCCCCTCTTCCTTGAGTAGAATGGGGGACGGGCAGTTGACATTTAGGCCGTTCCTGTGTGGATCAGACAGTGTTAGGCACTTGGAATGGCTCCTGCATTTGTGTGTTTTACTTTCCTTATTGAAGACCAGGCCCAAGATTAATATTGAGTCCAGGAAATTTAAAAACAAGTAATATTTTTGAAAAAAAAATTATTAAATATTTTAAATGTGTTATTAAATTTTATACTACCTAATAGTGTTTTTTACACCGGGCATCTTTTAATTTTAAATATATTTTGAAGTAGAGAGACTAGTAATAATAGCCCTGGGGTACCATCACCCAGCCTTAACAGTCATCTCTAATGGCCAGTCTTGTTTCATTTCTGTTCCTCTCGTGTCATTCAGACGTTATTCTTAACATAATTTCTTAATAGCCGAAAGAGGATAGTGGCAGAAGGCAATGCTGTTTATTCAGAGAGAAAGGCTGGCCTTTCACAAAGGGCTTTGTTATTTTTGTGTGGCCACATTCCCGTAATCCATGCAGAATAAGGATTTGAGTTCACTTTTCTCTCTCAAGTCCTTACATTTTGTATTGCCTTCATGTTTAAAAATGTGGGAGCTTATTTTCCAACTCTCGGGATAGGGTCTCTGCTGCTAGATGTATAATTCATTTAGATACAGTGCTTCACTCCTCTGCAATCTTCTCTACCAGAAATTTGGTGCATCCTGTCATCTGAATGGTGTGTGTGAGATTCTGCAAACCAAACCAGTAAGTTTATAAATATACCATCCTTATTCTCATATTGCCTACAATTTCTTTGGAAAAAATATAAAAGCAAATGTTGACAATCATAGTAATTTTTATGGTGATGCTTGAAGTATGTATATAACAGTGTAGTAAAGTCATTACAAAGTGCTAACCTAAAGATTTCAAACCAATGTTAACCACTCACAGCGCATTGATTATAAGAGAGACTCCCTGGACTTAGACATTCCTTACCACATCTTCCTGTTGATCCCCAGGCTAACAGGCCTGGCCAACCAATCACCAGTGAGAAACAAACACTCAATACTGCAGAGGCTTCCTGTCTTTAGGCAAAGGCCCCAGAACCAGGGCAAACCCGAAGGCCCTGAAGACTCAGCTGCAGTCTTCTCTACCAGAAATTTGGTGCATCCTGTCATATGAACGGTGTGTGTGAGATTCTGCCAATCAAACCAATAAGTTTATAAACACACCATCCTTATTCTCAAATTGCCTACAATTTATTTGGAAAAATATGAAAGAAGATTGCCCTGAAGATTGCAGAGTTGGCAGAAGGTAACCAGACAAAGGGAGGGGGCTGGGGCCTCTCAGTCTCATCCACCCTCCAACACCTCAGGCAGTCGAGCTGGGAACATAGCAACTGTTGTCCCTTACTCCACCTGCTGGGAATCAGCGGGATGGACCCCGGAGCCCCTGCCTCCACGTTCATGAAAGGGCTCTAGAGATACTGGTGAAGATTGAGAAGAGGACTCCACACACACGCGGAAAGGATGGGCGCGGAATGAAGCATCATGGCAGACGGCACCTGACTTGATACCAGGATATTATATAAAGATCCCTCTGGCTGCTGTGAGAATAAGAGAGGAAGCGGAGAGGACAGTTAAGGGCTTGTTCAATGACCCAAGATAGAGCACAGTGGAGCAAGTGACAGATTCAAGACATTTTGAAGGGGGGTCCACGGGACTTAATGATGGATTGATTTTGAGATGGGAGAGAGAGAGGAATCAAAGATGCTTCCAAGTTTGCCATTTTGTTTTTGCTTTTTCACAGAGACTTCTGAGCTGGGGACATTGATAAGACATGGTTTTAGGAAGAAGAGTGAGTTGAATCAAGAATTTAATCTTCAATTTTTAAAAAATTTTATTTTGCATAGAAAACTGGGGTGTAGGCCAGAGGTACTGGGCAAAGCGTGTATGTGTGTGTGTGTGTGTGTGTGAGAGAGAGAGAGAGAGAGAGAGAGAGAGAGAGAGAGAGAGAGAGAGAGAGAGAGAGAGAGAGATATATACCAGAGAGAGAGGGGAG